>JAAGNO010022433.1:0-15100 GCA_033439905.1 Ceryle rudis
GGAAAGGAAAGGAAAGGAAAGGAAAGGAAAGGAAAGGAAAGGAAAGGAAAGGAAAGGAAAGGAAAGGAAAGGAAAAGTTAAGTTTATCTAAAGGTATAAAAAATATAATGAACCCTTACATTTGAACCTGGAACTAATTTCGTGTTAAATAAAGCACAGCTTGCAATGTTACAAATTCTTCAGCACAAGACTAATTCAGCTCATCAGAAACACATTTCCTTCTCTGATTTTTTGTCACTTTTAGTAGAGAGTTGGAAGTGTCAGGCCCCTGAAAACACCAAATGGCCTTCACCAGCCTAACCAACCCCAACTGTGATACAGAGAGTGCAAAGCAGCAACATTTCTTTTTGGAATGGGTATGAGTTTAATGTGACTCAAAATTTTTACGTGACTTCTTTGAACTCTCCCTAATTTACCATTCTGATAAAGCACTCCATTGTTGTGTCATGGCAGTAATGACAAATATAGAGGCATTAATGGCAGTAATGAAAAATATTTCTTTTTTTTGTGCCCTGTTTATACAGTCAATGATCATGCTATCTCTCTTGGATGAAGCATTTTTTATAAAGATCACAAGTTCTGCACATAATCTGCAAAGATCCCTAAAAGTCTTGACTATCTCAGGATTGTGTTCCTATCTTGTATGTTTGACCTGCATGGTTTGTGTGACCTCTCTTTTTGTTTGTAGATGGATAACTTTACACTTGGTAGTAAATATGTCAAATGATAGCTAATCCATCACACCTTTAGGTAAACTGTTGTAATGATTGATTACTATGGATGTTAAAAATGTTTGGTTTTTTTCTAATCTGATTTGATCTGCCCACAGATTCCAGCCTGTACAGATTATGTCAGTTAAATGTTGTTAAATCATAACATTTTTCTCATGCACAATTTATAGGGCATTTGAAAAATGTTTTTTGACATCCTCTTCATTTAAAAGAGTGAGTTTAATGAGATATTTTTTGTCATCATCTTTTTTTCTCTCTCTTTTCTACAGAGTTCCCTCTTTGTCGATAGCCTTTTCAATTAGCTGATACCATAACTAAACACTGCATTCCATCAATGCTCTTCCCATCTATCAAGGTGTCATATCTCTCTAACCCTGTTTAAAATTTCTCACACTGTGGGATTGCATTTGATTTTCTGACTGAACCACTCCATTGCAAATTCACATTAAGTTTATTATCCAGTATAACTCTTTAATATTTTTTAAATAATTGCTTTCCAAAAGGCAATCTACCAAATAGGGGTAACTTGTAATCTTAATTCCTACATGTGATGTGTCACTGTATTAAAACTTTTGAAGATGTTAAATGAGGGCTGGTTTTTGAACCTATTATAAGACATTAATAGGATTACATTTTGAAGATACATCAGTGAGTTTTCAAGTCACTCAATACCTGTCGATTGATTTTTCTTCCTTTATTTTAAAATGTTAAAATACTATGAACTACTAATTAAAAAACAAAACCAAAACCAGTGTTTATCAATCAGATTCCAGATTTCATTAAAAAAATATTTCCTGGATAAAACTCAAATATCATAAGCTAATTCACTAGTTAAATCTATTCTGTGTTCAGCTTCAGACCTGATGGTTTTAGATTGAAAGTTAAGTTACATTTCTTACAAGTGCATTGTTCACCCGTGAACCCATTTAAGAATATTGTCCTGTTGGTGTCTTATTGTCTGGAATTTAATGTGTTTTCAGCTTTCTGAAATTCATTTTAAGAGTAGGGAGACCTCTTTTCCTAGTTTTTCTTGAACTCTTTAACTTAGTAAAGAGATATGTTGATTTTGAACTGTATAATTTTTGCCTTTGTTGCAGAATCCCTATTTTGCCTGAATCCTAAAGACTCACTCTCCTGACTTCAAGATCTCCCTGCTGCCGGTAAGACACAGTAAATCAGGGAGCGCTTTCTGACCTTCTAATTCAGTATCAGCCTAGTTCCTCTGTCAATTAAGATTTATTTCATATGAATAACATGATTCCTCTTGTGTCTGCCATGCCTTTGGACTGCTTCCAGTATATATTCTCCTCATTGTATGTTAGAACACACAGTGAAGAGTAGAAGTTGAAGTCATCCTCTGAGCAGGCAATAAATCTCTACAAAGTTTCTTTGTTTTGTTTTAAGACCAGAGACAGGTTTCTTTCAAATGTCACGGCTACAGTGGGCAAATTGTCTGCTGATGTTGCATTTAAAGATTTGAAATTCGACAAGACTTGTTAGATATCAATTTTAATTATTTAGGACCTTGAAACTTATGTACAAAAAATATGCTCATCCTATATTCTTCCAACAAATATATGGGGTATCTCCAAGAAGGCAAACAGAAGTCTGAAACGTAGTCAAGTACACAGAACAAGAACATTTTATTTGCAGAATGAATGATAGATGCATAATAGTGCTAAATGCAGAGATTTGATATGACAATAAAATGAAACTTCTGGTAGTATTCATTCTCTCAGAATTAATCAGCAGTGTGAAATTTAAGTTGGCTGTCTACAACCTGTCTGTTCTGTTGATTTTTAATTGCCTATTGGTTAATGTGAGGAATCAAAAGGACATACGGAGACAAAATTCAATAGTCAGGTGAGCAGCTTCTTTTCTGTGATTTCGATGACACAGTGGATGTGATGATGGATGTGAGTGATGATAAGTGAAAGTGAAGTGACATTTTAACAATTTTTTTTAATGCTTAAATGTCCCAAGTAGGCTGTATTCATACATACTCCTGGCTGTTCGACATCTCTTGTGTGAAGAAAATCTGTGGTATGTCTTAAGTGGTGAGAAAGTTGAGATTAGTGTTGTCTGGCATCACCATTGCATTGCAGAGTGATTGAAATATGGTAGTGAATCTGTCCCTGAGAATGCATATTTGCTACAGGCAGTTTAAGTGGACTGAAATAGTCTTCCAATAAAGATTTTTATGACATCACATACAATTATCTACTCAAAAAATTTCACCACCAACCAAAGTCCACCAACATAAACTTCCTTCTGATGCTTACAATATTTGTACCTGATTTATGCAAATGTAACTATTTTAGTTGGAAGCCACTCCAATGCCACATTTTGTTAATTATTAATGTAAAAATTTAGAGCTTTAATGTGTAGTTTGGAAAGGGGTCAAAAGAAGGTAGACATGGATTTGTCACAGAGGCTGTACAAAGAAATGATTGTGCCTCTTTCAGGATGGGAGTGAAATCTCATCAACTGAGAAGATGAACTCCCTGTACACAGAGAGATTTTATTACTGCACTACTTCAGCTTTTACCATTACAGACCACTGGGAAGGGACCTTTGACTCACTGTGCGTTGTGCCCTTTGACTTCCCTACTTACCCTAGGTGAGTCTATGTTTTCTACATGTGTTCATGTGTCTTTTTTTAAATACATGCACACTAGGAAGTAAATTGATATGATATGATATCCTTTTCATTTTAAGAAGCATTGAGATGGGAATATATGAGAAACAATAATCTAGAATTAATTTCATGCTGTGTTAAGCCTGATTTAAGAAAAAAAAAATAAATCTGTGTTTAAAAACCCCCACAACTTCTATTTGAAAGTTATTGTATGGTAGTTCTCACAATTAGTCATTATATTATCACTATGAATACCAAAAATAATTTTGAGACAGAAAAGGTCAGAACAGCAGACTAGAATTTCCTCTGCCTACAGGTCACACTGCCATGTGTTTGAAACATTTTTGGTTTATACATTACTGTTCTAGCACCTTTTTCTATGCAAAATTATACTTGATATATACTAACAGGGTAGGACACTAACTCTTGAATAAACAAAAATAATTCAGAAGTATCTCCAGTGAGGAGAATGAAAAAATGTCACTGTTACTGAGATGAGAAACAGGCAGAAAACAGCTTCTCCATACTGGTGTAATTTATTAGCTTGATCTTTCAAATATTTATGGTACAAGTAAGATTATTCATATGCATTTGGCTTTAATCTTGCCGCCATGTTCATCTGAATAAAATTAATTGCTTGTGTAGTAAACGCAGTGAGGATAAAAAAATTAGGAAGAATTACTAAAATCATTGATGACAGACTAAATAAGAGTGAGATGTACAGTCAGAAGATGAGGGAACATAGAACTGAACCAGGGAGAGATTTTACAGGTTAAATACTTTCCATGTTTCTATTATTCTTCCCTCAATATACTTAGCAATTCCTACATTAAATAACATTTTAATGACAAACACAACCAACCCTTTATAAGTGTTTGCAAAAGATTTTTTAAGCTTTGCTCATTTCTCAAAAAAATGTGCAAGGAAACAGTAAGAATATATTGTTTTCCTGAACACATTATCCTTACAATTTCATCAATTTTAGAAAATTATATTAGATGCTATTTCTTTACCTACTAAACAGCATTATGGGTGAAATTTAGTCTCCCCGCACCTAGAATTTCCAGTACATATATTTTCAGTCCATAGATAACAAGTGCTATGGTAATGTCTTCATGTGACTGCCCAAACTTCTAGAAAGTGAAGATTATAAACCCCTGTCTGGGCATTTCTTGATTAAGTCTACGCCTGCAAGACCATTTCTCCTCATAAGTTAGGGTTTGAATGGGTTGACAAGGTAGCAGAATGAATGGACTTGAGTTTGGAAATGGCAGTTTCAGCTTTACACTTGTTGTGCTTGACTCAATAATAAAAATTAAATTGGGAGTTTTACTTGAAAATCACAAGTCAAATGTGGAATTGTCATGGTTTAAACCCAGTCTGCAACTAAGCGCCATGCAGTTGCTTGCTCACTCCTCCTCCCTTCCAGTAGGATGGTGAGAAAAATCAAAAGAAAAAGTAAAACTCATGGGTTGAGATAAGAACAGTTTACTATCTAAAATAAAATATAACAATAAAAATATAAGTATTATAATAATTCTAACAAAAGGAAATATAATAAAGAAAGAAATAAAACCCAAGAAAAGACAAGTTATTCACAAAGCATTTGCTGACTACCTGCTGATTGATGCCCGAGCAGAGATCTGCCTCCTTCCTCAGCCAACTCCCCCCAGATTATATAATGGGCATGATGTTCTGTAGTAAAGAATATCCTTTCAACTAGTTTGGGTCAGTTGTCCCAGCCATGATCCCTCCTAGCTTCTTGTGCACCTGCTCACTGTCAGAGAACAGGAAACTGAAAAAAAACAGGATAAACACTGCTTAGCAATAACTAAAACATCAGTGTGTTACCAGCATTATTCTCACACTAAATCCAAAACACAGCTCTGTACCATCTACTAGGAAGAAAATTAATCCTATCCCAGTAGAAACAAGGACAGGAATTTAAGGAAGAAACTTCTATTAATGTTTCCTTAATACACTGGTGCTGACTGAAACAACTTCCAGCTCACACAAGAGAACTATACAAAAGTTGCCTGTAAAGTTTAAAGCATCAAACTGTGCAGAATAGTCCTGAATAAGACTCACAGTATCTTGCCTTAATTACTTCTCTGCATAAAATGCTTTGATTGCATGACTTCTTAGTTTTTGAGTGAATGTATGTTTGTTATTAAGACCCTACTTTAATTCTCAGCAGCATCATGCATGCAGTATTGATTGAAAGCTCAGTGGGCATTTCACTGTCACTATGGATTTTTGTGGATGGTCACCTGATTATTCATAAAAAGCTACATTAGAAAGTTAGAAAGTAGAATGGCTAATACTGGAGAGAAGGATAAACCCTGAAAGATGCAAGAAAGTAAATCATGTGGTTACTTCTTTGATTGTCACTAGTTTTTCTGAACAAGCAACATGGAAGTTGGTGAGGCTTACAGTTACCTAAAAGCAATTCCTATATGTGTATATAACCTGATTCCTACATATATATTACTTAAAAGTAATAATCTATATTAGAGAGATACTGCAAAGGAAGCAGCACCATCAAAGAGAAACGACAAAGAATGGCAATTATAAATGTCCTTGACTAATGGCCAGTGGTGAGATAAATGTCTCTTTCTTTGACTTGCTGTATGTCATTCTTTTCTTCTGAAAGAAAACTGCCATGGTGTGTTTTGGTTTTTTGCACCTGAAGAGTTATTTTCATGATGTGCATCTTCACTTGAAAATCATATGAAAGTACTAGGTATTTGATGCAGACCAGGGATATGAATAGAAGAAAACCTGGCATATATGCTAAGATTTTGTCAGTGAAGAGGAATCTTTTAACATTTAGTTGTTGCTCGCTTTCATTACATGTAGTCTCTGGAGATCTCTCTGCAGATCAATATTTGACTATTGCTCTAACAGATTTAAGAAAATTCATGATGTATACTGCTCCAGCCAACTTACAGAAGATCTGTACTGCTTTTATAGTAAAATCCCTACTAACTTTTAAGACCAAACTTTTAAATTAATGTATAGTAGGATTTTTAAAACTACTTTCTTGATTTTGATAGTTAGCTTCCCTTGAAATACAGATAACACCGAGAAAAGTTTACAAATGGTGATCCTATCATGAACCTCAGATTTGTCAAAATGATAGAAAGGAGGACACTAGGAACAACCAACATGTCAGCCTCATTTCCGTGCCTGGGAAGATCATGGAACACATCCTCTTAGAGGACAGGGAGGTGATACAAGACAGTCAACATGGATTCACCAAGGGCAAGTCCTGCCTGACCAACCCAGCAGCCTTCTATGCTGGAGTGACTACTTCAGTGGTCAAGGGAAGAGATATGCATGTGATCTATCTGGACATCTGTAATTTGACAAGGTCTCCTACCACATCTAAACTGGAGAGATATGGGCTTGATGGGTGGACTCTTTGCTGCACAAGGAATTGGTTGGATGTTTGCATCCAGAGGGTAGTGCCAATGACTTGATGTCCACATGGAGATTGGTGACAAGTGGTGTCCCTCAGTGGTCCATACTGGGACCACTGTTGTTACTGTCTTTATCAATGACATAGACAATAGGATCAAATGCAGCCTCATCAAGTTTGCAGATGATACCAAGCTGAGTGGTACAGTTGACATGCCAGAGGGACTGGATGTCATCCATAGGGACCTGGAAAAGCTTGAGAAGTGGGCCATGTAAAACTCATGAGGTTCAATAAGGCCAAGTGCGAGGTCCTTCACCTCAATTGGTGCAATCCTCATTATCGGTACAGGCTGGCTGATGATGTGATTGAGAGCAGCCATGCAGTGAACTTTGGAGGTGCTGGAGGATGAAAAGCTGGACATGAGCTGGCAAGCTCATATGTCTCTCTCCACTGCAGGGGGTTAGGTGGACTACACGATCTCTAAAGGGCTCTTTCAACCCAAAACATTCTGTAATCCTATAATTATAAAATCTACCTCAAAATCTGATACTTAATTCCTCAAGAATCTTATATGCAACTATCACTGTCACTGACACTTTATATATTCACAAACTCTATCAATATTATGGTAGCTCATCATCTCTCTTCTTTAGGACCAAAGGGTCCTTGTACATAATTTATTCCTTAACTAAAGAACAGTGCTATATTTATTTTCTATATACATAGAAAAAAACAAGGACTCCATTAGCCAATAGATGTATATAGCTGGAGCTGCAATATAGCGAATTTATTGTATTATTTTTATAGGCTTGGGGGTTGGGTTTTTTTCCTTTAGGTAGAAAAAATACAAGAACTAAGTTTTGTCAATCCTTTCTTCTTTTAAAGCAAATAGGAATGAAAATGCATGAAAAGGAGATGAGGCTGTAGTGAAACATTGTGAAGGAGATAGCATCATAGTTGTATAAATGTGTATGTGTGAGCAACTGGGAAATACAAAAGCGTCAGCATTGTTTGAGGTATGGGGGAATATATCAAAGCAGTGGATGCAGAGAAGAGGAGAGTGGAAAGGAAAAAGGACTACTAGAGCAGAAACCTTCAAAATAATGGAAAAAAAAAATAAGAATGCATGCATGTTTTATGTTCACTGTGTTGTGTCTCTTTAATGGATGGTATTTAATGGACAAGGCCAAAATACCTGCAATTTTCATTCTAGTAAATAAAGTGTTTCCTCTTAGGCTTGGTTTTCATACTAGTTATAATGTGCGTCCATTTCAGTGATGCCAAGAAGTGCGTAATTTGCATGTGCAAATTCAAGATGAGTGAACTATGTTAGATTTATTAATCTGTTGCTGCCTATATGCAATGTATTGCCTTTCTGTCCCTCTAGACTTCTGTGTTATATCCTTAGACAACTTAAGTACACAGACTATTTTTGTTAGGGGTGATTATGTACTTTTGCATTACTTTAAATCAAGTATTAAAAATAATTTTAAGAGATTCTATAAACTTCCATGTTTTTCCTTTCTTTTTCTTTTTTTTCCTCCTGGGTTTAAACAAAGGCAACACAATTGTTTTTGTTCAATGAATATACAGTATTTTGAGTCTCTGTCTCTCAAAATAGCTATTCAAATTGGAATCCTGTAGAATTTTATAATTGCTCTGGACCTTTGAGTCATCTGCAGAAATATTTTTAATGATCAATCGACCATAAAACTCATAACTTTTATTTGAAGTCCCTCATCAACAAATTGATTCTATATTTCCATATGATTAAGGAATCCTTCCAGTTAGGGATTTGCTTTAAAAGATGAAGAAATAAGGAAACAAAGAGCAATTCCTGCTTGTAAGGATGAAACATCCTACACTAACAGTGCAATAAGATTATTAAATGTGAGCATTTGATTAATTTCTAGTGTACCTCTCATACACATGATCACAGCTTCCATCTTAGAAAGTGAGGGATAAAACAATTTTTTCCCTTGCATGCAATTCTTTCTTAACACAGGATTAAAGATTTATACAAAGAGGTAGGACAAAATTCATTAACTTGGCAACCACACCGTTTTACCAAACACTACTGGTACTGAAGCTGAAATATATGTATATGTTACTTAGAAACAAATTTCACATTTTAGCATTAGTGGCAGGTGAGCTACATTGGTAATTCCATCCTTTGCAGCCTGTCTAAAATAACTATATGCAGCTATTCATGCATGTAATTCAGCTACCTGATTCATTAACATTTAAACAGTCTGTTAGGCAATGACCATAAATTAATGCCTTACAGATCCCTGGCAAAAGTATGTTTAGCAGCCATTGAAACACTAAAACCTTGTCAAGAAAAAATACTTACACGCTATGCAGTAGCAGACATGTATGTTTTATCTTACTCCAGAGTATGCCTGTTTAAGGGTGACATTTAGTATCACTGGGGCCTACTGTATAGAAAAACATGATGATTATATGGAAGGAGGACAAGTACAAGTATACTTAACTACAGGTAAATTGTAGTGAGGCTACCTGAGTCTTGAAATAGCCAGTGATGTAGGGTTTAATTCAGAATACTTTTAAAGCAATAGAAAGATTCCTATGGATGGTAGGAAAAGGACTCCATGACCCCCCACCAGACAGCTGAAGGGAGCCACGCTTCTCACAAACATGTTTTGAGTCCTGTTGTATTTCCATGTCACAAAGCAGTGGATTGCAGAAGTAGCTGGGAAAATCTCATCCCGTTTTATTGCCCAAAGGTTGATATCCCTATTTCTTTGTAGCCAGTTTAAGCTGTTTAGAATGCTGCACTATGGCAGTGGTGAGTAGATGTTACCCAAGACCACTCATTTGTGAATTGTTCTCCCTGCTGTCACAGGTCTTTCATGAATTTGCCTTTACCATGGTGTAATAGTTCATAATTTGAGCTCATCTTGGTTAGGACCATTCACAACACCTTTATCTTCCCTAGTAAACATTCATTTTGGCATTGAACCTTAGCAACATGCTGAAGGGTATATATCTGAGCTTGTATATATTACAAAACCATGCACATACTCTTTACCATGAGAGCATGCAAAAGAGTTTAAGGACACAAAAATCTAATGGGATACAGGTTGAAATATGGCAGAGGGAGTCAGATCTGGTATCAACATTGTGTGCTGTAAAAGAACTTCGGATCAGATACACTTAAAACCATATTGAGGTGCTTTTGATGAAGAACTAGGTTCATATCAAAAGAATGCAGTAGCTTTCCAACATAAGTGATGATGAGAAGGGACCAGATCCTTGAACCTCAGGCTAATTCAAAATTTGACTTATGGAAAGAATAATGTGAAGATTTTTTTTTTTTTTTTTTCTTTTTTTATGCCCATTGGACTTTAAAATGCATGTCTCTTGATAAGGTAAGCATAAAATCATAGAATCATTTAGGTTGGAAAACACCTTTAAGATCATCAAGTACAAATGTAAACCTAACACTGCCAAGTCCACCACTAAACCATGTCCTTTAGTGCCACATATGCATGGTTTTTAAATACTTCCAATAACTTCCCTGAGCAGCCTGTTCCAGGGATTGACAACCCTTTCTGTGAAGAAATTTTTCATAATATCCTAATCTAAACCTCCACTAGCCAACAAGAGGCCATCTTCTCTCATCCTGTAACTTGCTACTTGGGAAAAACCATTAAACATATTCATCAGTGACTTGGATGAAGGGATAAAGTGTACCCTCAGCAAGTTTGTTGGTGATACAAAAGTGAAAGGGGTGGTTGTCACTCCAGAAGTCTGTGCTGCCATTGAGTAAGACCTGGACAAGCTGGAGAGTTGGGCAGAGGATAGCCTAATGAAATTCCATGAAGAGTGGAGTCCTGTACCTAGAGAGCAATAGCCTTGCATGCACGAGTATAGGTTAGGGTTTGACCTGTTGGGAAAGCAGCTGCGTGGAGAAGGACCTAGGGGTCCTCATGGATAATAAGTTCACTGTGATCCAGCAGAATGCTTTTGTGGCCGAGAAGGTCAGTTGTATATCGTGGTGCTTTAAGAAGAGTGTGATCATCAGGTTGAGGGAGGTTTTCTTCCCCCTCTACTCTAGTGAGGCCACATCTGGAGTATTGTGTCCATTTCTGGTCTACTCAATTCAAGCAGGACAGGGAAATATTGGAGAGAGTACAACAGAGGGCTGAAAGTTGTGGAGGGGACTGGAGCATCTCTGTGGTGAGGAAAGGCTGAGAGACCTGGGTTTGTTTAGCCTGGAGAAGACTGAGAGGGGATGTTAACCATGCTTATAAATGCTTCAAAGGTGAGTGTCAAGAGGATGGAGCCAGTTTCTTTTCTATGATGCCCCATGATAGCACAATGGGTAATGGGCACAAATTAAAATACAGGAAGCTCCACCTAAACATGAGAAACTTTAATGTGGGGGTGATGAAAAACTGAAACAGGCTGCTCATAGAGGTTGTGGAGTCTCCTTCTCTGCAGACCTTCAAAATCTGCCTGGATGCATTCCTGTGGATCCTGCTTTATCAGGAGGGTTGGAGTAGATGATTTCCAGAGGTCCCTTCCAACCCCTACCATTCTGTGATTCTGTGAAAAAAGACCAACCCTCAGCTCCTACAACCTTCTTTCAGGTAGTTGCAGAGAGCAAAAAGGTCTCCCCCCAGCCTCCTTTTCTCCAGGATAAACAACCCCAGTTCCCTCAGTCGCTCATAAGACCTGTGCTCTAGAACTGTCAACAGCTTTATTGCCCTTCTTTGGACACACTCAAGCATCTTGATGTCTTTATTGTAGTGAGGGGCCCGGAACTGAACATAGTATTTGAGATGCAGCCTCATCAGTGCCAAGTACAGGTAAAAAATCACTTCCCTTCTCCTGCTGTCCACACTGCTGTCCTCACTGCTGGGTATTGACCAACACCTCCAGGTCCTTATTTGCTGGACAGCTTTCCAGCCACTCTTCCCCAAGCCTGTAGTGTTGCCTGGGGTTGTTGTGACCCAAGTGCAGGACCAAAGATTTGGCCTTGTTGAACCTCATACCATTGGCCTTAGCCCACTGATCCAGCTTGTCCATATCCCTCTGTAGAGCCTTCTTACCCTCAGCAGATCAATGCTTCCACCCACCTTGGTGTCTTCTGCAACACTAGCAACACTAGTTTAAAGGTAAAAATGGAAAAGAAGAATTACAGGGGAAAAAAAAATATCATTCCTGTGTAATGCATATGACTACATTTTTTTTTGTGGCTTGCAACCGACAGCAGAAACACTTTGTTATTATATTATTAGATATTACTACTGTTCCAGTTCTGGAAACTGTTGCCATGTTTTTCAGGAGCCTAATCATGGCAACTGAGGTGCTAACTGATGGGTACATCACCCAGTTGAATAAATCTTGCTTGGCCTGTTAGTATATTATTATCCCACAAAATGGTTTTCTCAAAAAAATGAATTTATGAACTACTGATAACACTAGCTAGTGTTTGTGGCTTTTTTATTACTGGAAGAGGCTCCCACATAGTTCTTCCATGGCTGTGTTGGACAATCTGAACCTCTGCTTTCTGAACAAATGAATTAACTTTGCCTTTGGAGAGACGGTTTTGCTTCAGGGCATGCAATGCACTCCCGTCTTGTGATGGCCATCCAGTGGATCAGTTATACTTTAAATAATTGAAGATCCTAGGGGCATTTCAAGACAACATTTCTTAACTATTCAAAGAGTTAGCCTGAAAATATGTGGTGGGAACACACTTGACTGGCAGCTTAATGCTCTGTTCCAATGTCATTAACAGCTCATGTGTTGCTGGTCATGTGGACAGACAGACTGTGCCACAGGCTATGTGCAAAGCCCTTGTTTGGACTTGGGAAAAGTAGAACTGAAAGAAATATGGTCTCCTCACAGCTCCCAGTAAAATGAAACCAATTGATTTTACTGACATGCAGAACAACTTTTCTTGGCAAACTTTGGGAAACTGTGGCTCTGTGGGCTGAGGCTTGATTTAAGTACATATTGAAACACCCAAATTAGGAGTTTACTATTGCCTTCAGAACAGAAATGGCAACTGGAGTCTGGAAAAGTCCTCATCTTCTTTTTTTACAACCTCTTAGATGCCACAGATATTTTAGACTTGGAAACAATAAAAGAGAATTTTTTTAGAGTATAAGTGATATTTATTTTTATACTCAAGAATTTTTCCATAGTGCTTTAATTCTCTACTATTACCATGAATTTGTATAGCTTTATATTACTGAACTTCTTTGAGATATTTCAAAATATAAGAAATTAAATAACTTTTTAAATTACTCTGATGTTATTGGATATCCTTATTGTCTTGCTCAGTAAAACTGTAGACTGATATAGATACAGCTATAATATTTTTCTGGGAAATATTCTGGAGAAACAGAAACATGTTTAAAATTACTTATTGTGACTTTTTTCCTCTTTGCTTTCCTATTTATTGTTATTACATTATTAACTCTTTATGATTAGTCCATTTCTAAGTGAATGTAACCTGTTTTGATTGGTTAAATCAGCAATCAAGAAGTGTTTAATGATTTCTTTAGTATTTTGTAGTCATTAGAAAATAATGTATACAAAAATCAGTTAGAGCTTCCATATACATAATGCATATGTGGGTGCTGTCTTATCATTTTAAACTTCCTTTCAGACAACTAATGTAGTTCAGTGAATTCTGTATTAGTTACCACATTTTGGGTTTGTCTACACTTGAATATAACCCTTAAAAAGGTGAAACATTAGAAAATATTTTTGAGATGCTCATATTGACTAATTTAATTTTTAGATTTATTTTACATTACATTTCAATACTTCATTTGTCATCACAGACATATCTCTGTGACTTACAGGATTGTGTTTTAATAGACACTGGAGTGCCCATGGAATAGAGATGTCCATCTATGAATATCTTCCATTATCTAGCTATTTTGTATAGTATTTTTAACTTTTTAAAGCATCATTGTAATTTTTTTTTTAAGGTACATTTAACTGTTGATATTTTTAGAACTCTTCATATAAGCAGTGCGCTTTCTAGTAATATTTTCAAGTCTGTGAAATTAAACACATTTATTGCAACAATAGTTCTGCGTAGACACAAACTAGCATATTTCCAGTGAATAAGTGGAATTTTGCAAAAATGGATCAAGCAAAATGCTTCATAATTTGCATTCTATAAAGTTAGTACAGGCACCTTTGTCATGAAATATTATCCAATTCCTATAATTATCACTCCTTCATGATGAAAAACAAACACATTTTCCAATCTATCCTTAGGTCTGGGAAGAGGAAGGCATAGACTCTTTATTTATTACTGGATGTTCTTGTTAAGTCTTAACATATTGCATTTGTGTATATGTCATCATTATGCATAGAAATACATAATAATTCCCCCAATCTCTCATAAATAAAAATATTCTTTAGAAATTGGGGGGGGGGGGTAAAGTATAAAATGTTGTTATCCGTTGCATCCAAAGGCTGTTCTTTGTGAAGACTTGGCTTTTTGCATCATCCAGCACAACTTCCTACTTCCTTAGAGGCTTACAGGAAGTCTCTGTTTCTGATGTTGGCCCAGAAGGCCTGGCTCTGTCTTTCCTGGATTGTTTTGATTTTTCCATGTTTACCAGTTGAGAAGTTACTGAGAGCTCACTAAAGAGATGGAGATATGAATTCCAACTGAGCAACTGCCGCATCATCCTAAAGCATGGAAGGAGAACGGGAAGAAATATCAGGACCACGACAGTAAGAGCATATGTTTAAATAAGTAGGACAGATAAAGGCTGGTGACAGGGTGACACAGGTGAACTGATTTGCCTATTTCGCCAGTGGAACTTGGGACTGCTTATCTAATACTGTACGTGAGTTTCAATAAATTAGGTATGCAGAGACCAGAATTTAAAGTTTCTTTAGAAACTATCACATCACAGCTTCATCATGACATTGGGATTGCATAAAACTTTGTAAGTAATTCTGTCCTGATTTACATTTCAATACATGTTCATCTATGACTGTTTAGCTCATCTCTGTATCTCATGGGGTTTTCAAGTAGCCTTCCAGACTAGTATGAGAAAAGCTGTATGGATTTTCAGCAGTTGTGTTCTTTACTGTCATGGTTTAGGGTCAGGGCAGCCACTTAGACCTATAACAGATGCTCTCTGTTAACCCCCCTCCCTCCCCAAAAGGGGAATAGAAGAGGAATAAGGGAGAGAGACTTAGTGATTAGAAAAGGAAACTAGAACAACTTTAATGAGAATAATAATAATAATAAAATAGAATATGTACAAATATATACAAAACCAGTATCGAACCCAACCCCCC
>JAAGNO010022433.1:15200-33023 GCA_033439905.1 Ceryle rudis
AGCAGACGGGAGCTGTGTTCAGGAGCTGGATTCTGGTACTGGATTCAGGAACACACCAATTGGGATTGAAGGCAGAACAGACAGAGTCCTCCTTGGATGCTCCGAGGAAGGAACTGAAAAAGAGCTGAGCCAAGCTAAGCAAAGATGGCAAAGCAGTCCAAGAGGGGAGAAGAGCCCAGGAGCCCCCAGAAAGAGGACAAGTGAGCGAGCAAGCAAGCTAGCAAGCAAACAAAACTAGCAAGGAAACATAAAAAAAAAAAACCAAACAAACATAGAACCTCCAGATCCCTCTGCTTTATACCAAATACGACGTATATGGGATGGAATACCTCGTTGGTCAGTTTGGGGTCACCTGCCCTGTCCACTCCTCCCTGCAGGTGCGGCCTTTCACTTTCCTGCACCCTGCAATGTGATACACAAGATCCAGCAGTGGGCTTGTTCTGCACACCAATCCTTGGTAGTAACTCTAAACACGGGTTGTTATCACTGCTAGCAGCAGACACTGTCTGTGCAAACAGGCTGCTAACTTCAGACAGTGCAGTTAGTTAGAAGTACTGAACTGAAAAGTAAAATCACGGAACAGAATTAGTTCTGTTTTCACTCATAACAGGACATTTACCTAAACACTTCATTATATTTCTAGTTTCATATTGTAAAATGACTTGTTAATCAAAAGTTACTTATGAAGTTATTTTAGTTTTTAAATTAGAATATTTTTTAACAAAACAAAAACAAAACCAACCAAACAAAAAACAACCCCAAAACAAACAAACAAACAAAACCCCAAAAAAACCAAAGGAAGGAAAAAAATAGATTCATGCTTATATCTGTAAGCACAATACCTAAATTAGCAAATCAAGACATAGTCAGCTCACACACTGGAATTTGGAAAGTTGCTGCCTCCCCCCTCCCCAATTTTTAGCCTCAGATCTTTATCAAAGCTACAATAAATGGTTTAGCACAATGGCTGAGTCTTAATTCATTCCATTTGAATTATTTAGCATTTATTTTTATACTACTGGAACATTTTACTTCAGGATATAATATTTATCATGTTGTTTGTTTCTTTTTTCGAAGAGAAACATTTAAGTTGAAGTTATTTGTAACACAGATTTTTCCATAGTTAGCTTGATAAATCAGGCGTTAGTGATTGGTTGTTATAGTAATACAGTCTGCAAAGGTCCTGTAATATCAGGTAACTCTGGGTTCTGTTAAAGCCCATGGTGTTCAGAGGAATCTTTTTACAGTGTGCTAGCTGTATTTGGCATTCACTACAGGGGAACCCATGTAGCATAGAACAGATGCTCTGAGCAAGAATGACATTATACATCTGCAAAGGTAAGGTTTCTTTTTGCTTTTAGATATTTCTTGAGACATGGGAACTTATTGAAATGCATATTGTTTCAAATGGCTAGGAAGAGAGATCAGATGTTAGAGTGGAATCAAGACACTGAAACAGATCAAAAAGGGAGCAGAAATAACATTGGGAGAAAAAAGGAAAAGCAAGTCATGCATTTTTTTAAAAAAACATGGAAAAAGTAATAGAGCTTGTCTGCTGTATCCACCTAATTTGAGGGAAATGAGGAAGAGATGGGACTGAACTTGTCCCACACTTGTGAGCAAATCAAATCCTGGTGCATTTTCATCAGCTGTCAGAAACAGACAGATATTTCTTTGGGGCCAAGCAGGAAATTAGGCTATTAAGTTACAGCTTTTTCATTGCCCTTGTCATTCTCTTCTCCTATCCTACAGATGTTCTATCAAAGCAAGTCATTGTAACCATTTATCTTTTCAAACTTAAAATACTTTTTCCAGAACTAATTTTTTTTTTCCCTCAATACTTGAGGTCTTTGTACTCTGTGTCTTGCTTCCCTGATCTTGTATGGATCTAAGATTAATTTGCACTAGCAAGGAGTTCAACAACAAAATCAATTTCAATTGGGTCAGGTGAGGTCACTCCCAGATCAGTAGTGTGAGGAGAGAAACAGATTATTATCATTCTGGGAACACTACTACTTCAGAATGGAGGAAAAATAAATTGTCCATTAATGATCTTCACAATAAAATTCATAACATTGCAAGCAATGAATTTTTTGTTTACTTTCTTTAACAATGGTATACCCATTTATATACAAATAATTTGTGTTTCAAAAAGCTTTTGTATTCCTTAAGAAAAATGGACTAGAATTTGTTAACTGACTGGTAGCATTGCACTAAAAATGTGACACTGTCAAACCGATACAGTAATACCTTTAATAGATCTTTTTATATCCTTGGCATGTAGCAGGTGTAAATTAAATAACAACATTCCCTTTGTTAGGTATTCCATGCACCATATCACAAAAGAGCAATTATAATGAGAATTTAAGTTATACCTTTAAAGAAAACATTTTTAATTAAAAAAAAATGTTTAAATGTTTAAAATTCAATTTACAAGGAAAAAAAAAAATCTGTTGTATCTACAAAATCTATTTAGTGTCTATCTTACCTCATAGCTTTGAAGGACAAAAAGTAAGCATCTTGAGCTTAAAATGGTTAATAAACCATTAGTATTTATCATGAACTGGATTTTAATTATTTCTTCCATCAGTTACAGAATACTAGTTAAGAAAAAGCTGCGGGTGTCTCTGCAGCATGCACATTCCTGTTTGTTCATACAGAATCATATATTCAGGTGAGTTAGAGCTGTATGGATCCTTTAGATTCAGGACAGCCATGCAAGCCTATGCTAGCTGAAGATCTGGCCCACAGAGTCTAAGAAGAAGGTAAAGCTGCTTGACATAAATTGTTGGGCCGTGTCCTTATTTCTGCTTTGTGCATTTTAAATTTTTGTGTAATCTGAACTGAAAAATGATGTTTATGATCATAGGTTTTCTAAATTAAAATATATATTCTTCTGTCTGTGAAATAGCATTCTTTGGAGTTAAAGGTTGCATATATTTATGTGGAATAGAAAACAGGAAGTGAAAGTACTTTAAGAAGATTCCTTTATGAAATACAATGTTTCATTAAAAGAAAAGAAAACTATTGGAATTATTTCATTTGTGGTGTAGCAGCCTTGCCTTCAGGTGTTCACCTTAATCAGCTTTATTATATCCAAAAAGATTCAAATTTTCTGGGTCAAATTCTCCCCAAGTGTATTTTCCCTGAAATTTGTGGAGTAACACCTGCAAAGAATCTGGCCTAATGATCTCAAATTTCATGCAGTTCCTTTTTGTGTGATCAAAGTGTGCAAAATGAAATAATCCTAATAAACATTCTTTAGAGAAAAAACATACTAGATATATGTTTCTCTATCTACAAGAGTTTGAATTAAAACCTCCATCAATATAGACAAAATTTTACTCTTTGTGAAATTATGGGTTTAGATGATTAACTACCTGAACATCATTGAAAAAGTCCTAAGCTGAAAAAACCTACAGTGAAATTTTACTGCAGAAATTAATATCCTTTCTTCCCTTCCTCCGGGTCAGAGATTTTAACAAGAGTTAGATAATCTCCGGCTTGTGTACTGCTAATATATAAGTTTTCTTACCAACAAATTCAGCTAATTGTCATGTACTCAATGTTTTGGCAGATACTTCACTTTCAAAATATTAGTGATTACCATTCAAACTACTGCATTGCACAGAGCATTGGAAATATATCCCTAAATGCTGTGGTATTTGGCAATAATGTATTTTAGGCTTTATGCTTGCATAAGGCTTTTAAATTTTCAAAGGGCTGAGTGAAGACTCCTTGATTATTTTTTCATCACTCTGTTAACTAACAGTAGTTCAGGACTAATCTCTCAATATTGCAGGTGGCAAAGAAAAGGATGTAAAGATTATAAAGTCTGAATCTGTAACAAGAGCTGCCAAATTGCCCTTTCAGGCCAAAATTGTTATTCCAGTGGTTCATAACACAAGATATTCCTAAATTTCCAGTGTAAAATTACACAGGTCCTTAAAGTAAAATACTTGAGCCTTCCTACTATGGAGGGTAGTTTTAAGCATGTGAAAGTCAGAAAAGCTATCTAGCGCTAGTTCCACAGAACACTTTTCCAGTCTATAACCAGCTCTTATCTATTAATAGCCCTTACAAGTGCTCTTATAAAATGTAAATGTATAAAAAACTATGCATTTTATAATGTTATATTAGTTTTATCATTTATGGTGTAAAATAATTTCAAATGTATAAATGTATATAACTATATAATTTATATGAAAAGTAACTGAAATTTTAGGATTCTTAGTATGATACTCACTGGGCATAGCACAAACATATTTGTATTAAATCTAGATTAACTGATATCTTGAATTGTGCCATTCTTTCTTCAGGGGCTAATCCAAAAGCCATTTGATGTTAGTTAGCTTGGCTCAGATGCAGGAAAGTTCATTGTAGCTCCTGTTATAGTTAACAAAAAGGATCCTCGTATTTTATTAACTACAAAGAAAAAGGTGATACAACAAGCTTCTGGGGTAGGACACTGGTAAGAAAATAAAATATTATAAAAAATATAAGACTATTTATAAGACTGCTTAGAGCTGAAAACTAGTGTTTAGACTAGGTTCATATTAATCATACAAAAGTAATCAGACTGGAGTCTGATATATATGAGGACAGAAACGTAAAATGAAATTTCTGAATAGGTCAGGAAGTGGTTACAACAATCATGACTGAGTGACTGGTACACTAGTGTACAGCAGTTTTATGTGTTAGAGATGCTCTAACTTAGTGACATCTTTGGGTCTCACTTGTCTTTACAACACTGGAATACAACTGGGTTAAATGAAGCTATTCTTTATTTACACTAGTGATCACAGATCAGATCAGCATTGTGTTTTCCAGCGAGGCATGAAACTTTAGATTTGATTATTTGTGAGCAAATTTCTACTTGGATGAATAACCATACTTACTAATGGCCTGGCAAAAATGACTAAGCACAGATGAGAAAAATTCCATCCTGCTCCCTTAATTCATGCTGTTTCAATTAGGTGTGTTGTTTTTCTCACTCTGTCTCAGCCCATTCTATTACTTTTCCTATTTGTACCATACTACATCGCTGAGCAACCTACATAGCTATCAGTTTTTCTACTTGAAATTAGAGCACTGCAAAAGATGGCAGAGATGCCTTCTTAATATGATACTGATAAAGTATACAAAGGTCTTTTGTATTACATGTACTGTTGGGTTACTAATAATATCTGTAAATTTTCCAAGACACAGGTCTACTACAAATCTTGAACCTACAAATCTTGAATTACCTATCCGTATTAACTCTAGACAATATTAATGAATTAATGTTTCCACATAGTGAAGAAATTTATGTTTCCATCAGAATACACTGGGAAAATGACATCTATTTCTTTGAGTCTTAATTGCTTAACCCAGTCCACCAATTACTATTTGCAGAAGAAATAATCCATTTATATTTTTATTAAAAGATTTCTGCTCCCCTGCAGACATTTATATTGTCAAAGTATTACTTTACCTTCAGAGTATGGTTTTATAAACTGGTGACAAAAACTCACAAAAGGATAATGGAAAGACACATTCAGGAAAATGACACGTTAAAGGGGAATATCTTGGGGGAAATACACTTTGGGGATATCTTTACTAAAATCTGACCCCAGACACAGCAATAATGTAGACAGATTAATCTGTGTACAAGTAATCAAATCACCCTGCGATACTGTATATTCGGCAGAACTGGAAATCTGTGGATGTTTCTGATGATGGAAAATGATATCTATCCAGTTGTTAGATTTGAATTCACAGTTTGCTTTTTCAGGGTTTAGTGTTTCATGAGTACTTAACATGCATAATTTATAGTATTTTTCACTTTACCTTATTCTCTTTATGTTACATTTTAATTTTCAATTTAATTGACAAATTAATGTGGTGGGGTTTTTTATTGATGCCTTATTTTTTTTACCCACTCAGATTGCTTTTATATTAGTCTAACACCACTGAATTCCATGATTATGGAGTAAACCAACTAATGTAACAGGTCTCTTGTTGTTAATTGCTCTAGGCCTTGGATTCACCTCACTTAATTTTAGAAATCTTTAGTAATATTCTAAAGATAACAAAGTTAGAAACTTCATTTTCATTAGCTATTCTAGAATCCCTAGAAATAGACAGATGTATCCTAGGAAATGTTACATTCAGAATAGTTGAAGTGGAATTTATGTATTTATACAGATGGAATGAGAATAGAGGAAAAAAAAAGGACATATTCTGGCTATGAAACATACAAATTATGAAGTTTGGGGGTAAATAGATTCATAGATTATATGAACAAAAATTTCAAAGATACATATGATATTAAAAGTTATATATGCTTTTCAGTTAAAGGTATTAATAGCTTAAGAAAATGTGGTTTTGAAACGCTGCTACTGGAGAGACAATGAGTGTGAGAAGCTTCTATGAATTTAATGTTTGGGTTACTACTATTTTGGAACATTAAAATGTCAGATTCATTTTATACATAGTAGTGAACACTTCTCCATAGACATGACAATTTCTGCAATGAAATTATTGCAAAATTGCTAAAATGCAAGGAAAAATTATTAAAGTAGTATCATTAAATGAAATTAGAGAGATTAATATCAATGAGCTTTTACTGTACTTCCTCAGTTTTTATCTTATTGAGACTATATGTATGATGAAAACTAGTGATACGTAATGTAAAAATAAAGACAGTCTCACCTAAGTTGTATGAAAAATGGGCACAAGCCACTACTATTAGTTTAATTTTAGATGGATAAGTCATAAGGATGTCATCATATCATTGCTATGTGTTTTTTTCAATCTAAGTACTTTAAATAAGCAATTTTTAAGGAAAATTTGGGGCTGTGCCCACACGGGTGTTTCTTTCCCTTCAAATGTTGTGCTTTATCAAGTTGAACTAAGACAGATTGCTTATGTTGATATGAATGTCAATACTTATGATTGATATTTAATAGCATTTCCTTTGCTGAGCTCTGACTTTAACTCCTGACTACCTTACAAATTCACCTCTGACTCATCTGTTTTGTGTCACACCAATGGACTTTGAATGACCTTCTTATGATTCTTATCCTTACAAAGCACTTGGTAGACATCTCTTGTGCTAATTTCCATCAACTTCCATTTCTATTGCTTTCTGTTATTAGCTTCCATAACTGGTCTGCTCAGCTGATCCATGGAATCTCAGTGCTTCCAATGACCTTTCATATATTATAGAATATTAAAGACAACCTCAGAGATCTAATTGTTGTGATAGGCTAACTAAAGCATTTTGAAAATAACAATTGTTTAGCTAGAACTTGCTGATATGATCCAGTCAAAAGCATGAACACACTGAATTGGGAATGTTACTTACAGTTTAACTAACTAAAATTTATTTTTCTATTCAAGTTACCAATGATAAGATATTATTATGGACTACTACCTTATTTTGACATTTTATATATTAGATCCTTTCATCTTTGCATATTGCTAATGGAAAATATTTTTCCTGTTGATATAAAATCCATGCAGAAGGACAAAGAAAATTTGTTTTTCTCTTATGCTGGATGTGTTTTAGAGAATAATTTTCTTTTTTCCTTGTGGAGCATATGAAAATGTTGAGTACCCTTCTAAGGCTACTCAAATGAGCAGTTTAAAACATAAAAAATATTACTGAGTTTTTATAATCTTTGTTTCTCTTTCGCTTTCCCCTGTTTTGGCAAATAAAGCTAAACAAGCTGTTTCACTTCAGTATATTTTGGATACTTGTGCTTTCCTTTTCTAAATCTTCCAGAAAAATTATTTTTTTTTATAACTTTAATCTGAGTCTGTCATTGACTCTTGACATTAAATGGTAAATTATATTCAGAAAAAAAACCAAAACAAACCAAACTAAATCTGACTCTGGACCTAGCTTGCTCCAGTTGGTATTTTAAACAAGTTTAATGTTTGGCTTAAGACAAGTCTGATATTCATGTTGTTTGGTTGATTTTCCCAGCTAGTGTGTCCACTCCTGCCAAAAATATGTCTTTTCACTCTTGCTATTGCTGGATGCCATATGGATGTACTCAATTTTCTTCTCTCTTCATTTCATGAAAATCTTCAGGGTCAGGGCCAGTTCCCACCAAAGATGCAGCTAACTATGAAATATATGAAAGCAAAGTAAGAACTTATCCAAACCACCATCCCCTTCCCAACTTCATTTCACATAAAGGAGATAGGATACAAATCCAGTGCTTTCAGTGTCTGACAAATGGCTGGTGCAAGTCTTCCTAGAATTTCAAAGAACTGTTTTGTGATAGAGCTCTGAAAATCAGAATAAAACCTGATTACAGGAAAGGGAGGCCAGAATATTGTTTCCACCAGAAATTAACCCAGTATAGCTCTCTGCCCCTTCAGGAACTAAGGACTTATTTGTGAAGTTGTGTGCCTCCTTCTTTCTAACTTGGTTTTGTTTAGTGAAGGGCACCGAAATGGAAGAAAAGGGGAAAACTATGGTTCACTGTTGCCATCCTAGGCAGAGTGTTTTTGCAGCCTTATATCTCTATTAAACTTTGACTTGGGGATATTTACACTACTTGATCTTCAGCTATCTGTCCTGTATCATTGTTGGAAAGTAATGATAAACAGAATTTAGGCCTGTCAGTCCCAAAGCTTCTTTAAAAACATACTGATCAGTTGACTTAGACTTCAGTCTTCTGGACATATCTAGTTCACTCTAAACACACTCAGAGACCTATACTTAGCCTGACTATGGTTACCTTGACACTGTATTTCATTAAATGCTTCAATCTGATTTTTCTACTGGAGGCCTGAACAGAGACTTTTACCTCATATGCTTTTGACTAGGGACACATTTCTAGTGCTGTGGGGATATTTTCTTGTGAAAATCTGTCTGTGACCAAAATTTATTAACAGTAAACTGTTTTTTTTTCTGCCTCTTAAACATTCAACCCTTCATGTAGATATGTTCAGCTGTGTATATGAACTCACCAGTTTCATAAATATTTCTGTTAAAATGTTAATCTACAAGAAAAAGTCTGGAGCTTGTTCAGTGTTACAGAGTTCAACTGAAGGCAAATAATCCAATATATGTATATTGAGGGAGGGAGAGAGGAGAATAAGAAGGAAGAAACCTATCTTTCCCTCAAACATAAATAAAAATAGCAGCAAATGTTATCATTTTCCAATTTACTAGCAACAGGGAGACGTGACCCAAATAACAAGCAAATGACTGCATACACTGGTGCAAGATAAAGACCCCAGATAGGACTTTGATTAAGTATTATTATCAGTCACCATACAGAGAACGGCAGCCAGCCAGAAAAGCATTCACTTTTCTGTCCACCTCTCTCTCTGACTGCTTATGCAGGTTGTCATAAAGATAAACTAGAGATAGGACTGAACATCAGATAGAAGTCATCATTTTCCCCATACTCTCACTGTTGGAGAAACAAAATTAGTCTGGCAACTTAAACTATTCTGCTTTTTTTATTATTATTATTATTTTTTATTTTTTAATTTTTATTTCTTAAATTTTTTATTATTAACATTCTAAAAGTTGAGATTTACAGACTGTATAAACTTCTTCATATCTACCGTGTGACCTTTCTGCCACATAAAAGGAAAACCCTTGATACTGGAGTGAGAAAACAAAGATTCTTCTTCTACACCATCCTTTGCCTTTATAATATGACTTCTTATCTAAATTTGGATTGTACTCAGCAATTTCTATTATGGATAGAATTTTGAGTTATGATGCACTATTTTTCTGATGCAAGTGAAATGAGAAGGGGTAAAAAATACTGATGAATATTTGTTTTTTTCCACTTTCTGTGCATATATCTCTATATACTCTAAAGGAGAAACAAACACAGATAAGAAAAATGGAAACAAATTCAGGAAAAAGGGGAAAAAGTGACCTGGGCTTTGTGTTGGGATATTAATGTTACTCAGGTATTACACTTCATTTGGATGTATCCTGATTTCAGAATATTTACAGGATATTTAAAGCAATGTCTGTAGTCAAAGACAGATATAAACCAAATCTATTAAATTCTATTCAAATGCATAACCAAAATGTAATACTAAAGCAATGCGTGTGATGTATGTATTTCCCAAAAATTCTAGTTGTACAGCCAAATTTGTGTTGTGGTACCAATAGTTCTTTCTGCAGCAATTCAAAGGAGTTTTTTTATTTGTTGGTGGTTTGTTTGTTTGGTATTTTTGTTAGTTTGTGTTTTGTTTGCTTATTTGTTTTAGCTATGTAGACTAGAAAATAAAAAATGGGAGAGCCTATTTAAATTAATTTCCTGGTGTAGTCTGGGTCATTCAGTTGCACCTTTGCACATACTAGCTGGAAATGTGAAAAGCAAGAAGACATA
Organism: Ceryle rudis; assembly: GCA_033439905.1. NCBI lineage: Eukaryota > Metazoa > Chordata > Aves > Coraciiformes > Cerylidae > Ceryle > Ceryle rudis. Next base: position 25,559 of record JAAGNO010022433.1, read on the forward strand.
ACTGAATTGATTATTTTGGTGGCATGCATGTTCACATGAGAGAGGTTTAGTTTTGTCTGTGTTTAGTTATTGTGTCTTCGTTGCATCTCATGTTGTTCCCCGCTCTGCCATGATCTTTCTCTTTGTCTTTCTTGCCCTGTATTTCCCAATAGCTGATGAAAAGAATGTTTCCAGATAAAAAGAAATATCTTTATGGTAACTCCCTGTATAGTTAGATTGTACCTACCAAAAATGCTTCAAAGCTTTTAACTCCAAAACTTCCAATGCTTTGCAGATGTGCTCTGAGGAACAAATGCTTAACTTTATTATGCATGAAAACTGCAATCTTCTAATACATAAAGTTTGACAACATCTCCAGAACGTGTCTCAGCAGGAGATGAGATCCTGTCAACACTCTCACCCAAACAAGCACTTCATGACTCTGCAAAAACTTGGCATAAGGCTAATGGCTGATTGTATAAGAAATTGATCTCAAATAAACAAACCAAGGAAGGTCTAATGCTATTTCCTATCACACAAAATAACAAAAGATTTCATTTTATTTTGAGCCAAAATATCTTATGTTTAAGCTGTAATTGCTTACCTTACGTGTGGAGTCATTTTGCAAAGCAGTCACTAACTTAAAATTTTCTATCTCCACAAGAAAAAAAGCCAAGTACAGCAATAATTTGCAAATTTATCCATTACTTAATGGATATTTATCCACTCTTTGGGACAGAGTTAATGAACTAATATCTGATATTTTTTTTCTGACCATACTTATTTAAATATGACCAATAAAGCAAAAAGAAAAATGTAAAATAATTACATTTTCCATCTAAATGAACTACATTCAACATGCTTACACATGTGTATATATTGAAAATGCTTTTATAGCTTTCATAACACCTTAGGATTGACCTGGTGAAGCACTAAGCATTTCAATATTTCCACCAATCCCTGGCAAATATCATATTCACTCAAAAGTGTAAGACCTTATCATCATCCTAGTCCTAAAAACGCACTTCCATGCTTAATTTCTGGTACTCAGAGTTGTATGATTTGTACATCTGTGGTAGACAACCATAGGAAAAACTAGTCTGCAGGGGGTGCTTCACAGGATATCCCTAGACTACCATTCTTTGTTCAAAGCAAAGTAGTTAGGAAGTTACACCAGGACAGAGAATCATCTCACAGAAAAAAAAAAAAAAAACACCCCTATGATGGCTCTGTAGAGTCTTCTAGAATACAGTAAGAATCAGAACTACAGCTAGTGTTTTAAATTCAGACTTTTTACTGAACAGAATTTCATGTGAATTATGAACTATGGTCCCCTTCCAGATGCCTCTGGTTAGGCCAATTAACGTCTTATATAGAAATGCCCCATTTCAGGCACTGAGGGGAGTTTCTGGGTAAGCTACTGCTTATTTTCCAGAAATAAATTCTCACATTGTCTACACACTATGTGCTATTGCTGTATTTTCTGCAATTTTGACATATTCACAGGTATCAGCATGGATTTCATCACTGAGAAAGAACAATGGAATACAATTCAGAAACCAGTGAATCAGATGAATGCAGTCAATAGTTCTTATTTTCCTTTTATTTCAGCCTAATGGTCACCAGTTTTATTTAAGTAACAACATTTGTGACAGTTGTGGTGTTCTTGGAGAAAATTCTTTCATGTAGCTGTTGAAAACTGTTCTTTTCCCTCAGATGAGATCTAAACACCGGCTTCTGGCACAAAAGTTCTTCTGCAAATAGCATGCTTTGTAATGTCTCAGAAAATTGTCCAGTGCTTCTTAAAATAGTTCCCAGCAGTTGGTTTAATTAGTGGTGTTCATCAACTCCCAAAGATGACTAGAATGTGTAAATTTAGCTGCTTTATATTGCTATATGTGCATGTCATTCTGTACTGTGTAACTAATCAGAGTTAGGTTGTTTCACAAGCTGGGTGGCAGGTATCAAGCCACTTGGGAGCTTAATGCATAATGGACATATATCACTATGGGTTTCTTTTTTCTTAAAATGTAATAAGCCTTGACCCCATGTCAAGTCATTTGATTCCTGTAGCCAAAAAAAAAAAAATATTAACTGTGGGTTTTGTATGAAATGTCAAGCTAGATATATATATTGCATCATTCTAGAATCCTGCTCTATGTTGTAATTTATCAGCATTTTCTGCATTGTTCCACAGATTCATGTTGTACTGCTGAGTAACTTAATCATCCTTATATTTCACCCTCAGTGAATAAATTCCAGTATTGAATGGAAAAATCTGCAAACCTCTCTCTGTCTCTCACTCTGTATGTGTGTATAAATAGATAATAATTTTTAATATGGAGAAAATTATTAAGTCATGCTTACTTGGTCAAGGTCAGGAATAAAACTGATGGAACCTTCAAGAAGATCAACATGAGAAAAAGGTAGAAGATTACTGAAACAGCAAGATTATTTGTGGTGGTTTCTGATAGCAGAGATCACAAAGGAGCTTTATAACACTTTCACTGGAAATTGACCTAATTCTCTGTCATAATCTACTTAGACTGACAAGGTTTCCACCTATCTTCAGGCATAAAATGTAGTCATTCTTTTCTAGCTGATAATCAGCATGTTTATTACACATTCTAGTTGCTTAAAAACAGTATTTTCAGAAATAGACCTGCACGACTAATGTAATCAGTGATATTGGAATAGCAGGGGAATAACCTCAGTCTTTGCTATGGGAACTGTTTAACAAATCTGAAAATGTTAATCATGTTCAGGGCATTGTCACTTTCAAGGAACACAGATTACTTCCAGTGACATGCCCAGAAGCAATCTATTTAGTTTTCTTTTCGTATAAATTTTGGAAATAATGAAGGTTTTATTAAATGAAACTTAATTCACCACAATAGGGACTTCAGCTCTACCTGTTCCCACTACCAAGGGATACAGTATAATTTAATAACAGTCTCTTTAGATTATCTCTGTCTATTTGCATGTAACATTATTAACTGACTCCATGCCATAACATATAGAGGATTTCAGAGACCACTGTCTCAGCCCTTTTTATATATATATAAAGAAAAGAAACCTATATTGATGATTTGCAGACTACATTTTTACAGTAACAAAACCACAGGATAAGAACAGCTAAGAGTGGTAATGTAAGCTTTTTGGCTGCGGTCCAAGGTGCTAAGACTTAGTAGATTGCTAATGCTGTCTAGCAATGGTGTGTTTTTCCTGCCACAGTGACAGCTGCTGAAAGACTTTCTATTATTATCTTACTATTTTTTTAAGCATTAAAGTGTAATGATTTAGTAGTCTAGAAATGTGTGAATTACTGTGGCTGCATTTGTGTGCTCAGCAACATCTGTTTTACAGGTGTGAATATGTGGATTTTACTAATTAATACTTAGTGGCAAGTTTCTGAGTGATGGTATTAAGTTAGAAATAGAGAAATGTTCTTATCTATATAATGTTATTTCAGCTCCCTGTGAACTAAAAACCAGACAAAAATTACTTGATTTATTTTTTATTGTTGGTTTTACTGGCTGCTTCTTTCGTTTGTAGCCAAACAACATTTTAACACCTCCGTAGCATCTCCCTAGTACCTAGACAGGAGACATTTTGCTGAGTACTGTAATGAGGTAGCTTAAAGAAAGTTTCAGTTTGTGTCAGCAAAGCTTTGTGATTTTTAATAAAAATTTCAGTTCACAATCTCAAGCACAGTTAAGTAGCATAAATGTGAATGATTATTCCTCAGCTGAGTCCCTGTCCTGGTCCATGTGCACATTCTCACTTTTGTGCAGTATACAAGACTCAGTGCGCCTCTTTACCCTTTGTGCAGGCTGACACTGAGGATGGGAACCATTACCACGACCCAGTTCCTGCATTGTAATCCAGTCCTGCTGCATATTTCTCTAAGTCTGATCCCCTCATGAACAGGTAACCTCCCCCAGCCTTTCCTCATTTTGATACTCTAACTCTTTTGATAAATAGTGTTTCAGAAGTTTTAAAAAGAGGAGTCACTTTGGAGTTATAGGGAGGGATGAGGGAATTGGACACAGAAAATAGACCAGGAGGGAAACACTATCTTACATCCTTCCCTTGTGATTATTTGAAACTCTTCCATTATCTTGCAGAAAATATATGAAATTTTTTTTTTTTTTTTTTTTTTCCTTGTGTCTATTATGTAGAATCAGATTCCTCCTGTGAATTGCTGTAGAAGTATTTGGAAAAGTGATGCAACTCTCTGCTAAAAATTCTGTGTCTGTTCCATTTAGTTATATAGGTTTAATCTGTATTCAATTCTGTGAAGCAATATCCCTCAGTTCAGTATTTCTGAAGCTATGGACAGTGACGTTACACCATAGACAATGTTTCTGGGATTTATAGCTGCAACAACTTAAAATGGGAAAGTCATTGTCCACAGGAGCCCTTATTTTTCAGCTTCCACAAGGTTAGCTTGTGTGCATCACACAGTATCAAGAAATTGTGTTGAAAATCACAAATTTGTGTGACTTCTTCACACTGAGAACACGGATCATAGGCTCACAGGACAGTTGGAAAGGGACCTTCATCGGTCCCATAGTGTCATATAATAGAATCATAGAATCAAAGTTGGAAAAGACCTTTAAGATCATTGAGTCCAACCACTAACCCTGCTCTACCAATACATCACTAAGCCATATCCCCAGACACCACATCTATATGGTTTTTAAACACATCCAGGGATGGTGATGCAACCACCTCCCTGGGTAGCCTGTTCCAATGCCTGACAAACCTTTCAGTGAAAAAAAAAATTCTAATGCCAGTTTAAACCTTCCATGGTGGAGATTGAAGCCATTCCATTCTTGTTCTGTCACGAGTTACTTGTGAGAAGAGACCCATGACTACCTCTCTACAATCTTGTGTAGAGAGGGATAAGGTCTCCCCTCAGCCTCCTTTTCTTCAGACTAAATAGCTCCAGTTCTCTCAGACACTCCTCATATGACTTGTTCTCCAGGCCCTTGAACATCTTAGTTGCTCTTTTCTGGACACACTCCAGCATCTTGATGTCTTTCTTGTATTGAGGTGCCCCAAACTGACCAGCGTACTCAAGGTGTAGCCTCACCAGTACCAAGTACAGGTGGACAATCACTTCCTGGTCCTGCTGGCCACACTTTTTCTAATATAAGCCAGGATGCCATTGGTCTTCTTGGCCACCTGGGCACACTGCTGGCTCATATTCAGCCACTTGTTGACCAGCACAACCAGGTGCCTTTCTGTTAGACAGATTTCCATCCACCTATCCCCAAGCCTGTCTGTGTTGTCTGGGGTTGTTGTGGCGCAGGTGCAGGACCTGGCACTTGGCCTTGTTGAAGCCCATATGATTGGCCTCAGCCTATTGATCCAGCCTGTCCTTACCCCTCTGTAGAGCCTTCCTACCCTCAAGCAGACTGATACTCCCACCCAACTTGGTGTTGTCTGCAAACAATGCCCAGCTCCTTCTTAAAGGAGGACTAATTTAATGCCACGTTGCCTATGGCACTATCCAGTTCGTTTTGCCAGTCTCCAAGGTTGGAGCAATGGCACAGCCTGGACAACATGTTCCAGTGTTTGACCAGCTGTGAAGAACTTTTACGTTAGGCTCTGCATAATAGTGAAGAAAGAAACTTTAAGTCTGGAAAAACTGACATAATTAATAATAAGCAATCTGAATTTGAGAAAATGAGATGAAACATATTTCCTGAAATCAAATAATTCTGTCAAGTGTCATTTTGCAAAGGCACACTATTAAATAAATTAACCAAAGTAATCAGTGGGTGAAAGAAATATCTAAGTCCAACATGGTAATAGTTTCAGCTGAGTGAGATCTTCACACAAAACAATGAAGTTTAAGAACTGCGCTTTTGATGTGGTGTTATAAATAAACTGGGAAAGGCCCAAATACTGTAACTGTTTCCCTTCAAAAATTAAAACATAATAGAAAAAAAACAAACTCCCAAATGAATGAATTTTGCAGTTAGTGGGACTAAGCTATGCATGTTTTTTAGAAACAAAGGTATATAAAGGTTTTTCATTATAAAAAAGGAATATATCATTATTAGAAATAAAGCAGAAGAAAAAATAATGAAATGTACATACTAATGTTAGATCCCTAGCTTCAGACATGGGAAGTATAGGTTCAAATTTTTCCTCATTCCCTTTCTAATCTTGGGCAAACAATGAGAAATCCATATCTTATTCTACAGCATTCTTCCTTTTTGCCATATTTCCCAACCTTGTTGGTTGTATCAATCTTCTTTTTTCTTCACTATTCTGCAGAATTTCTCTGTTGGTTTGTTGCGGGTTTTATTTTTGTTTGTTTGGTTGTTTTTTTGTATGTTTCTTTGTTTGTTTTTGGTTTGGTTTTTTTTAGTTTGTTTGTTTGTTTTCTTTTGTGTTTTGTTTTGTTTTGTTTTAATAAAAGGTATTCAGCCAAATAAATAATTGCAACATCTGTGCCCAAAAGACATGGTAGATGACATTCTTGTCAATCATGTCCTGTCTTTTATAAAGGCACTCCTGTCAAGTCTGACTTTCTTGCATCATGATCAGCTCTGCTGAAGTCTTGTTAACTGGTAGCAGAATCCTGTTCTGTGTAAGAATCTCATTCAAATTAGATGCCTATCACTGCAGTCCACCATCTTTCTTAAATTAAGAAATATTCATATGAGAGCCTTACCTGACCAAAACTGCAGCCATAACATGGACAGAGAACCTGTCACATATATGTAGTCCATACTACAATAACAGACTGGCTGGTATTCCAAAGTCACCGTGTTTTTCAAGCTTGAATTCTTGCTCATGCAAACTGCTCCCATAGTCTTTTTTTCATCAACATTGGTAGCAGAAAGTATTTGAGAGTAGAAAGTGTTCAGGATCAATTAGGCTTAAGCTTCAAGTGCAGTATGAGAAACTATTTCATAAGTCTGTTGGGGAGAAAAAAAATGGGTATATATGCAGTTATTCACTAAGCATTCAATTTGAATCAATTGTAATGAAGAGACACTTTTTTTTTTTTTAAATAATAATAAAAAAAATCCCACTGTTCTAATATTGCTGAGATGTTTTTGGCCAAAAAAAAGCAGTTAGATTTCTTTCCATTTTATACTGCTGTTATAGATTTAAAAGAAGGAGGTGGTAAACAGGAAGGGAGGAAAGGACTTGGGTTTTATTTTGTTTGTTTTGAAATAAGAAATGTTAAATCACAGAACAAAAGAAAACATGTAAACTATATTGTGTAGAGGCTGAAATATCATATGACTGGTAAAGAAGAGTAGAAGGAACTTAGTGCATCTCCAGAGCTGAAAAGTGAAAATCATAACCATGAAACTGGAAGAAGGTAAAAGAAAGAAAGCTGCTAATAGTAAACATGCAGAACTGACATTTTTTCTAATGTGACATGCAAAGTACAGACAAGAGTACTGAACAACAAAAAAAATTTCTTAGTTATATATTTTCAGCATTTCTTCCAGGC
>JAAGNO010022433.1:33123-50013 GCA_033439905.1 Ceryle rudis
AGAGCTGAAAAGTGAAAATCATAACCATGAAACTGGAAGAAGGTAAAAGAAAGAAAGCTGCTAATAGTAAACATGCAAAGTACAGACAAGAGTACTGAACAACAAAAAAAATTTCTTAGTTATATATTTTCAGCATTTCTTCCAGGCTGACACCTTTTTATCACTGTCAGAAAACCAATCAGAAGGCGGCCATGAAAAATACCAGCTTTTCCCCAAGATATACTGAATAACCATGAGAGCGTTAAGAGCTTGTTAAAATGAGCCTAGAAACAGAAACACAAAAGGGGATGGGGGAAGGCACTGACTTACACATCCAAATTTATCCTTGACAGTTGAGATACAACAATTTATTCTAAACATCGTCTTCTAAGTCACTAATGAAAACAGGGTTTGTTCATTAGAAAGCTCTTCAGGCTTAATTCTTTAACAACCTCTATCATTATGATATCTTAGTGTTGCATAATTTGTGATGTATCTATCTTTTATGTCCCCCCCAAAGGGAAGGAAATGGTATGTCCCATCTGTGTGCATTGAAAAGGGAAGCATAGAAAAGACAAAACTTGATATCCTCAGTTTTGTTGCCTAAATCTCACATAACTTCTGATTTCAGTAAGAAACTAAATATTTTCGAATAGCTGTGTTGAAACAATTTCCCAGTATCATACAGGATGCTTATAGTCAAATTATAAATACTGTGTGATCCTTAATAAGATCACTGACCAGAACGGTCTCTATTGTAACACAGTCAGCCTCTAGCACTGCTGTTGTATCTAGCTCAAGTCTTTCAAGAATGAGAAATTTATCATTCCAGGAAGTCAAGGAGTGAATACAGAAGAAAGAATTTGCCTCACCAACCACATCAAAAAGATTACTTGACAGTAACAGAAAAGAGACATGAGGAATATTTGTTCCAAAGTTTGTTTATGTATTTTACAGTAAGGAAAAAAATATCAGCTATGGTGCAAAAGCAGGAGGGGGAACCGGGACAAGAACCCAGGGCTACCCTTCTGCATGGGAAGAATACTGATGTAAACATAACAGTTTGTCTTCCTATTGCTATGGCTATGCAGCGGTTCCATCTGTGAAGACATAAAAAGTCTAATTGTAGTCTAAATGCCTCAGTGAGGATTAGAAATTCTATTTTAACATCCAGAAGCTGAGCTTTTGGCTTATGCTATACTCAGCATTTATCTACCTGTCTGTGGATTTGGGCCTTGCTGATTTTGACTAAATTCTGATCATTCTAACATTTTAAGTCCACTGGCTAGCTTTTTTTCCCTGTTTGTTTTTAATTAGCACTTGTCTTTACTGGAGCAACATCTGTGAAGAAGTTTAGCTTATCTGTTACTGCAATTACTTTAAATACCAGAAAGGGCCTGAAGCAAAGAACCCGTAATTTATCTTCTGCAATGTATCAGAATACATGTTCATTCTATGGTTGTATTTGATATATATTTCAGATGATTAGCACATCTATTAACTGTTTTCCCATCTCTGAACAGGCTAAATCTTACCCCAAGTTAAGTTCTACTAAATGGCAAGATATGTTAGTTATGAAGCACTGCAGAGTTGCACCCCCCATAGCTATTTAGCAATATTCTTGGAAGGTTTCTTTAGTGGATAAAGGTCTAGTGCTCAGAATCTCTGACTGAGAAAAAAAACACATGACTGTGAGGGTACTTGGAAAGCAACACAGGACAGGGTTGATGGAAATGGCATAACATTTTAGGTCTAGAATATAAGGAAAAAGCTCCAAAAACCTAAGGCAAGAAGAAAAGCCATGGTTGTCATGGCATGGAAGAACTCTTGTGCTATCAGTCTTCTTTTAATGATTTTATATCCTAAAAAGTCTCAAGGGAATTTTAGACATTTACTTTGATTCTTTTTCTGGATAGAGAGAAAGGACTAAGGATGAAGGAACTTGTGATCTGGGAAGGGCAAATGATAACTAACTCAGTCTTGTGAGGGAGAAGTTTCACTGAGTTATTCATTTGTGTCAGTCAATCACCTCACTATCATCACATTCATTATGAAGTAATGGTTTAGATTAATTCCTCAGAAAATTTTGTCAGCCCCAAATTATTTATATCTCATCTACATTTGGTTTGCATGGATCTTTTGCAGCCAGATGTTAATCATATGGTTCTGTGAAGGAGGCATAAAACTAACAATTACCTGCATTGCTGTTGACAGCAAAATTCATGGCCTATGATTTTCTGAATGGAGTTAATCTATTTATCGAATAAGATAAGAGAATGCTACTGGAAATGAGGTGAGCACTATTAAGACAGAAAAGTGATTCCCCACCAAGCCTTCCAGAGGGTATTTCAGGAAGATTTAAACAAGATGTATGTTGATTTAACTTACAGATGCCAGTCTTGAGCCTTCTGTACTGAACATGTCTTTTTGTTCTCTATTTACTAAAAGGGTAAGGCTTTTGCAGTATAAGCTGGGGTTTAAATGGGTGCAGGGAGGAAGCCTTCCATGCTTATGCTCTGGAGATTTTGTAGTGGTCCATAACAAAGAGAAGCAAAATATAAAACCTGCTTCAGAGTACAGTAGGCTGTAGAAAATCTTGCTGCATAATTTTGAACAGTAGATTGCTATAAAAATCCTCAGGATGAGGCAACAGTAAAGAATCCAACACTAACCTGAAAAGCATGGAGTCACATGTTTTTTTACATTGAGTAGCATCTAATCTGACTCGAGATATTTATTATGTAAAATTCTACCCTCAATCTTCCCTTATTGTTCATAGAGACGTACAGGTTTTTCTAAGGAATAGTCCACCTGAATCCTAATTTGCATGTGTCTGGTTTTTACAACTAACTACAAAGTAAGTGATCAGTTCTGGTATAGATATGTAAATTGTAACCTTATCAATCTGGATGGACATCAGTTGCTGAAGAACATATGATCATGTTGAGAAAACAGTACCTCACATACTAACTGATTTATTAGCAGTGAAAAGCACATTTAAAATATGTGAATATCTATGCTAAGTTTTTAATAAAGGTAAGTAAAGTAAGTTTGTAAAAGGTTCCATAGACTGTCCAGGGCTTAATAAATGAAAGATGAGATATTTATTTCTTAAAAGAAAAACCTGTCCACATATTTTATTTTCACTGGTGTGCTCTAGTCTGAACCCATTTTGGTTTGCACAACAGTCTGAAACAAAAGTTAAGATGTTTACTTGATGCCTTCCTGATCAAGCAATATTTAAAGCATATACTCTTTTGCAATGTGAGAAACAGCTTTCATTCTCTGGGTATGAAAATGATACACAGAACATCTAAATCTAACAACCTTTTTCTTTTTCTAGAAAATGTGAGTGAAACTGAGGAGGGGCAGCAAAGAATGACTGCAATCACATATGTCAGTGCAATGAACAGTTCCACAAAGCAGACTCAATTCAGAGTAGTAATAGATTGACCTGTTAGATGACCTGGCTTCAGAAGAAAACAGACAGGCTGTCAGGTACCTATAAAATAGGCATAAATAGGTATCTCATTCAAAATGGGAAAGGAAAGTGTTTCTATCTGCAGCTCCTAGATAGTGGTCATCATTGGTAACTTCCCTCCTTTATTTTCTGTGGTCTGTTGGAGAGAACTGAAAAGTCAAAGTGAGATACTGAATGTTACAAGAGGTGATAATAGCTTCAAAGATTAAGTGAAGCATAGTAACACAGGAAAAAAGATATCAGAAATCAACAGAACAATAAATAAACTCATTAAGAATTTAAAAATCTAAAGCACTCTGATTTTAGTAATAAAATTGTCATATGACATATGAAATACGACATATCAAATTGTCATACAAGAAGATTGAAGTGAAGGACTACAGAGAAGGCAATTTTTTTTCATATATTTTTCAGATTCAAGAAATCACAGCTGTTCTACAGGTCTCCCCGGATTAAAAGATGAGAAAGAGAATAGACTTCACTTCTCACACATTAAATCTCACGTGGAAGGAGAGGGAGAGTTTATAAAGTATTTGTAGTACTAAGAACTGTAACCTCTGCCAAAATTAAAAAAGTGAAACTAAGAAGTCAGTAATGTTTTGTAGCTCTCAAAATACATTGATAGAAGCTCATTTTCAAGCCTACTTTAAGCTAGGTGGAAGAAAGGAAGAAAAATATTGCTATACTAATGATCACATAGATCTTTCCCACCTCTGGTTGTATGACTTGATGATCTATCATAATGAAGTAATGATAAATGAGAAGGAAAAGTAGAAGATATAGTAGTTAAGTGTCAGCTGCACAGAGTGAGCCCAATAGCACAGTATGCTAATGATAAAATTATTTTCATGAGAATTTTGGCTGCTGCCACCAACATAGCATTGATATTTAATAGGTATCATAAGAGGAGAAAACTTTGTTGGTGTTTGACATTAATGAAAAATTCTATTCTAAATCTGACATAAAAGAATCTCTTCCTTACCTTAGGAGATAGGAATGCATGTGGGCATTGGATTGCACAGCAATATTGCTACTGTACCCTAGCACTGAATAGTGTTCTTAAGCAGTGAGCTTTGTTGGACACAAAGCTACAGGAGAATAGTATAGTCCTGATTGCTACAGGACATAGAAAAAGAAGAAAACAGGAATCATAAGACATTGACCTAAATCTTAACAACCTTGTGTTTCTCTGGTTAGGTATGTTTGCATATAAACACACATATAGTTATATCTATATCCACATACAGACCTACTCTGAGATTTGGTAATACTATAAAAGTGAATAAGCACTTCAGAATTTTTGCCTTAAGGAAACAGTGTACAAGTTGATATATAGCTAAATTATCTGAATATAATTAGGGTAATATGTAAATGGATAAATGCAGACACAATTAGAATTCTTTTGCTACTGCTTGCATAGTATATATTGATCAAGCAGTTCTAAAATTAAGTTGTTAATTTGATTTTTTCTTTTCCAACATCTTGCTCTTGCCTACAGAATTACACCCCTATTCTTGCACTCCTCTGAAGGTAAGATAATAGTAAGCCTTGTGAAACAGAGTGATGTTAATGTTTCCTTGAAAGGCTTTAAAGTTACACTTTTGTTTATCATGTTTTCAACACATTTCAATGCTGACTTTAAATGCTGCTCCAGCACGCATGTAACATAAAGAAATTACAGACAGATAGTTTAAATGTAATGAGTCTTCCAAAGTTTCTATTATCATTTTGAGGAAAATTCATGGTGACTTGTAGAAAACCACTGTGTAATAGTACACTGTGGGTCTTATGATTGTTACTTCCGGTCTCAGAATGATGATGGTGGACTCTCTCATATATCTATGGTAGATTACTATATACTTATGATATAACACAGACTACAGTAGCATCTGCATTTCTCAGTCCAGCTTCACATATTTCTTCCCCATATTTGTAAAATGGCAGGAATACAATAGTTCTGGAAACGTTTTGGTTTTTTTTTTTTCCCCCCACTTATTCTTAGACCTCAGTGTCAGAAGTGGAATGATTCCTGGTGTTTCAACAATCCCAGTATAGGATTTAATAGCAGTGAAGTCTTACAGAAGACAAATGATATCCTCTGTCTTATAGCATCTGAGTAATGATGCCATTTAAAAACAAGATTACCTTTTTGGAAAATGGAGAATCTGTTCAAGAATTCAGTTTACTTGTCAGTTCCAGAATTTTAGGTGCTGCTAAAAGTTATGTTTTGCGGTGGGACATAGGTAAAAAAAGATACTGTCGCAGACACTAATTAAAATGAAGTCCAAGGACAGCTTTTATCTAATGTCTTGTGCCACAATTCATTGAAAAAAAAATGACTGAGTTTGGATAAATAGGTAAAGGATCTGGCTTTCTGAGGTCAACTGAAAGATTTAAATTAAATTACTGTCTTAACTAATTCTGAACATTTCCTAAACCAATCTTCCTATGTGATATTTACAGAAACTGATAATACTATATGAGATACTGAGCTGTGTGATTCTTATTTTAATTTTTGAGGGAACTCAACAGAGAAGCTCAAAACAATCCAGTGCTGACAGTTGAGATGAGGACCAGCAGATGGATACATGAACAGATAATGTGCTTCTGAAATGCTTTTGGGTACAGAATGTTATACCCCATCACAGAGCAAAAATGAAATTAACAAGCACCCAACAGACACAAACAGAAAAGCCATCCTTTAGTCACTAATTCAGTAACTGTTAGATTTTAAACTTTGAAAATTCAGAAAATTTACTTCAAGGCTTTTCATCAAAAACAAGATTTTGGAGTATTTTTCACATCCTATGGCACATCAATATGATTATAAGACAGCACATTTATTTGCCCTTGAAAAGTAACCTCTGGTAGTAGAAATTATTTCTACCCTCAGATACTTTTCTGTTTACTTCATTTGGGCTAATGTTTATATGACAAAATCCCAGTGTGCCACTCCCTTGAATTTCCTTAACCTCTGACCTCATGCAGCTGTTTATTATTAAGAGACATTTGCCACTGCTGTGCATGTTGCCATACACTGTCTTTATAGTCAGTGTATTTTTATCTCAAATACTTGCGTTTATAAATAAGCTAGAAATGAATGCCTTGCATCAACTTTAATTTTATAATGCAGTGACCCATTCTACCACTGTGTAATAACAGGTCCCACTGTGACAATTAAAACAAATCACCCTACAGAATATGCCATTAGATACATTTATGCCTCATCAGTAACTGAATCATCTTTTATGATATATTTCAAAGAAAGGTATATGATTTTAGCCTGGTTTCCCTAAAGCACAAAATGATTTATAACAAATCTCCCATCTTCTTGATTTACTATGGAAATGAAATATGGATGATATGACATAAAAACTTTAATTAAGAATAAAATAGCTGTTGGCCACTAAATAAAACAGAAGAATGTAGATAATTTTGAACCAATAACAATTGATCTAAAATGAAACTAAGTTCCTAGGCACCGCTGTTACTATTATTCCTTAGCTCTTCTATTTTGAACAAATTAGAATGAGCAAGAAGTAGGTGGGAAAATGAATTCTGCTAGCTAATATTACATGCTGATTATTTTACCTTATTTAAGAACCTCTTTTAGAATGTATTAGATCTCAACACATCAGGTGACATTACATTACCAAATCCTGGTAGGCAATGTTACCATGACTGTCAGAATGGTACAGTTTCCTCCAAGTCTAATCCCATCTTAACTAGTAGTGCTGTTCACGTAGTAAAATTTCGACAGGAGTGGCAACAGTACTGCCAACTTGTCAGTGCTTTTTAAGAGGGGTTAAACTATTTCTCTTCCAGATCTTTACATTCTCGCTGATGGGAACAATTGGTATGAAAGTGTTTTAAGTGAACAACACTTTCATTTGTATATTTTAGAAAACTGCTTCCAAATTATTTTTCTGTTCCTGAGTGGCTAGGACACTTATAGTTGAGATTCATCTCATTAACTTTAGACATCTGCAGTGTAGACATCTACATCTGAACTGGTCACTTGAGACTGATTTTGCAGTGAACAGAGAGATATAAACACTTTTAAAGAGGGATTCAGCTGACCTATTTGAGTCATTTGTTAGCAGGGCACCTGTTAAAATAACCAGTTCACGATAAGATGAGTATGTTTAGGTGTCTATGCTGGGTCAGATAACTCCCACTGAGAGTCCAAGATTTATATCTGGGTGCTTTGGTAAATTAGTCAGTGGGGAGAAGAGATGTTTTGTTTCCCTGCATCCTGTAACTTTCAAACTCAAGCTCTGCACTGTATCTTTTGGCTATTTTATTTGCCTGAAACCCATACCATGCCATTAAGTAGCAGGTATTTACTCAGTAGAATGGTTCCTGGAGTGAGCCAAGTTTCCCTGTTGTCTTCACAATACAATACCGAAGCCTGACAGCAGGCTGGCCTGTGCCTACTGTTTCATGAGATGTTTCCTGAGAGCTTTCCCATTTAAAGTCAAGCAAGTACAGGCTGGAGTCACACACATGTTTCCTACACTCTGGATGCTCTTGGCTTGAACACATAACATGCAAGCCATGAACTCCCAGGGCATATCCCTTCCAGCTCTTGGCCCTGGTTCATCTGTCTCATATACGAATCATGTGCCTGTTGTCCTACATAAAAGACCTGCCTGGTTCTCACTACTGCTCTCCAATGCCTTGTACTTCAGGAAAAGGGGAGGAGGAAGCCAGAAACAGGATAAATACGTTCGCTCTTAATTGGAGTTTTCAAATCATGTAATTCACGATGTCACTACCCGTCTCCCCTTCAACAGCTCTACTGGATATGACAGGTCTACTAAAAAATTCTCCCAATAAAGAAAAATGGCATTATAGTATTTGTGTTTAATTAGGCTTTCCTGATAGGATTTCCTTGTCTTTTTGCACCACAGGCCATGCTGCAAAGACTGAAAGTAAGTCAAAACTATGACACTTTTCCCCTTTCACATCTGTGTATCTCTAGCTCTTCCCAAGAAAACTAATGGGTAGTCTAATGCTGTCAATGACCTAACTAATAACGGGATTTACATTTCTGTACCTCTGGATAGATGTATTTAATTCCTTTTAAAACTCTGATTCTTACTGCAGATAAGCCATCAGTGTGCTTAACAGGATATTAAAAGTAGAAAGCAAGTGTAGAATAGCAGGTTCATTAGACAACATTTTTTCCAAATGTGGAAGCTGAACACCAGATGCCGTTTTGCATAATAAAGGCAGTCAATGATTAGCCCTTAGAGGTCTGTGATCCCTGAAAAATAACCCATTTTTTCAACCTTTTCTGTTATTTTTTTCTCTTACTGTAAATTTTCAGCTTTAGGACTAGTTGATTTTAATAATCACATAAACCACATGTGACTTGTAATTCGTAATGCTGTTTTTGTTAAATGTAATTTTCCAGAATTTATTCAAAATGGAAAAAAACCATCCTACAGCAAACAAAGATGTATAGGAATAATGAAACCCTGGAACACACACACACACAAAAAAAGAAAAACAAACAAAAAACAACCCCCCAAAAAATAAGAATAGAGTCTCTAAATGAAAGGAAAATACTTGGATATTGGGCCATTCCAGCTGGTATAAATCCAGAGGGAGTTAAGAATAAATAATCAGTGTCAGGCTCTCCTGATACTGAATTCCTAGATTTGACTCCCAGTGAAGAAAAAGTGGAGAATCCAGGTCTTTATCTCCAGGGAAGATGTTATTATTAGTATCCTCTCTGAGCTCCAAAAGGGGAGTTTAGGCATATGGGCTACTGATTTCTTTGAAGAATGGTGACTTTCTAATCTGTTTCATCAGCTTTGAGTTTGAGAGTTGGGAATAACAGACGTGGCATGATCAAATCTGGATGATTTGGCTCTTATCACTTACATCAGCTGCTGAAGCTACCCAGGTCCATCTGCTGTTGATGTCCATCTGTTGTGGATGCTTCTTCCACAGCAGACCTCTATATGACTCTTCTGTATGAGGACAAAATTGAGACTCCCCACCACAGGTGGAGAAATGGTGCCTGTCTTCAAAGAGCAAAGCAATATAGTGAATGCAATGGAAAATTGTCACAGATGTTAGAAGAACCCTAAACCAAACAAACAATAAAAAACCAAAACAAAACAACCAAACCGACCAACCAAACAACACCAAAACCAACCATCCAACCAACCAAACAATACATTTTAAAAAAAGAAACAACAAAACCAACAACCTTCAGGACTTGTAAGATGCTGGGATACCTGTGAAGAACTTTTATTTTAAAGTCAATGTCTTGTTTGCCATTTCTAATGAGCACTGCTCATTTCAGACTAATGCCCTCAAAGATGAACACTGTACAAACAAAGACAGCAGAGCACAAACTCATGACCCAGGAGGACCCTATTATGTTATCCTTTCAAGATTCTGCATTTACAGGAACTAAGGGTTCAGTACAGTTATGGACAAACAGAAACATACTGCAGCAACAGATTTGGTACAATCATCTGAAAGCCAATAAGTATTTTTCTTTTAGTGATATTTATCTGTAGTCTGTTGTGTCTGCAAGCTGGTGGCAAGACACTAGAACAAACTTACCAGCCCATCTGGTGCCTGGAATGAAGTATTTCTGTGCTTCATGTTATTACAGCCAAGGCTAAAATCAAGAAAAGCTCCTGCGGTTCAGCTGATACTTCTATGTGAGGTCAAGTAGGTTGTTGAGCTAATGGGAGTTGTAATAATATTTTAATGGCTGATGGTCATTTCTTGCAATCTTTTGTGTGTGTATGTGTGTATATATGCAATAAAAATATAGGTGAAAAATAAATCCAGGGTGGCTGACTTGAGGAGGAAATCACTTTTGCAAGAGGAAATTTAGCAAATTAAATCTTTAAATTATGTCACATTGCTTTGTTATTCCCTTGCTTGGGATGACTTATTCTAAAAGTAAGAATATAAATAATTAACTAAGGCCTAAGTTTTCAGCTGATACTAAACTTTTCCTGAATTTATTGACACTGTGCTTTCCATCTAAACCTCTTTTCCCATACCTTTGTTTTAGTAGCACACAAACATTTATATACTTCTGAATTGGTGACTAGATATAAAATAGCATCATAGAATAGTTTGGGTTGGAAGGGACCTCCAAAGTCATCTATTTCCAACCCTTTGCCATGGGCAGGGACACTTCCACAAGAGCAGGTTGCTCAAATATTTCAGATATTAGTGATAGCAAAAACCAATAATTATTAGTCAATAACACTCTCTATAATTTACACAATTTCATATACTACCTTGTATGTTTTTCAGTATAAACTAATAGCAATTCTCTTACAGGGTAAATCACAATTAAACCTGATCTCATAAATTGCAGTGAAAAAAAGAATGGAAAAGAAGGCTGTAGTGGAGTACAAGGTCTAAAGCAACACAGTATCATATGATTAATGTCATAAAATACATTGCTTCCTTTTGTTTGGTTATTTCTTTTTCATTCTATTTTAAAGCTTTTGTTTGGGCAGGTAGCACCAGGTGGCACTGTTACATAATCATCTACATTTTTTTTTTTAGCAGGAGAACAAGGTTCCAGTGTTGGGAAGACATGCTTCACCCAGAGGTCCAGGTGCTAGGCTTTATGGAGGGAGACACTGAGGCAGGCAGCACAGAATTTTGCTTTGTACTTGCACTTCCCTTTCATTGCAATTTTTATAGAAATATATAAAATATAATACAATTAATATATTGTGTAAAATTACCCCAGGCAATAATAAGAAAGCCAAGATTTCCAGAAAGTAGTATTCTCAGTATGATGTTTGTAAGTAACTCTGTTCAATGACTTGTGCATAGCTAAATAAACCAAGATTTACTTAGTGTTTACTCAGTTACTTCATCAGAGTAACACATTGACTCTGTGTATGCCAAGACTAACTGTGACTTTGTTTAGACTATGATAGAAATTATACGCCTAAAATGTAAAAAAGGATGTTTTCTGACATGGACACATACACTCTTTACTTTGTATATGCTTTAATAAAGTCTTGAAAAATTTCAGAACATCTAGTGTGCAATTCACCTTTTTTGTTGTTGTTTTGTTGTGTGTGTTTTTGGATTTGTTTGTTGTTTTGTTTTTTTTTTAATATGGGAATAGTGAATATTGGAAGTCAAATAATAAAAGACAAATGTATGACATGTCATTTGAGTCAACCACTTAACCACAATGACAGATCAGAAGAGGAGAAGATAGAAGTATTTTAGCTAACTGTAAAGGCGCCGCAGAGACACTGGGAGATACAGGGTAGTAATGATTATATTCATAATGTGTAGAAATGGAGGAGAGATATAAAACTAGGTTGGTAAAAATTGTCCCCCTTCCTGCATTCTGTGAGATTCATCAGCTTTAAGGAAATCCTCTAAAAATGTGAGGCCTACTGAAGTCAACAAAATACAGTCAGCTGATGGATCAGAATCACTTTTCATTTCCATCAGTAGAACTGAGGTTTGACTCCAATGAACTCTAGATTTACAACCACCCTATTAAAGCCTAGAAGTTGGGGTACTGGGGCATTCCTGAGTATAGGCAATCACTTCAAGAAAAAGTGTAGTATTTAAAATACCTTCTAGTTGTTCATAACAGCCTCTCTCAATAAGTTTATTTCTCTGATGGCAAAGCTAGTGGAAAACATGTGAACATTTCTCAGATGCCTTATAATCCATGAGTAAAAACTAAATCTGGTGTTAAACTTAAATATAAATCCAAATAATCCAGAGTAGGATTCATGGAAGTGTACAATTAATTTTCTACAATTTTCAGGAGATGTGTTTCTTGAAGGAATCTAGTAATTGGTAAAATGTATAGCAGTCAAAGATGATGATGGAGACAAATTAGGGAACACAAGAAAAAAAAAGGGGGAGGTGGGGGAAAGAAAAATCACAGTTAATGGTTCCAGGAAGAATCCAACACCAAGAAACAAAATACCTTGTATTCCTTTCCTCAGCTTCAGGTCAAGGTTTCTAAGAACTTGCCTACTTGTCAAACTTAATCACCCCATTAGAACATAAACAGACATCATCACTGTTTGCCACACTGGAAAAACACTGATATCATTAGAAGTCTCTTTTCTAATTTCCATCATAGCAATGCAGAAAAAAAAGTGAAATTATATTGCAGCTATTCAATCTTCTTTCCCTTTGCCAAAGCTGGAGTTTGCTTTATGAACTCTCATTTGTCAATATTTTAATTAACTTGGTTGTGGTGCTGGATGTCTCTATTAGTATGTAAAATCACTAAAAGTTGTACAAAATAAAGGAACAGATTAATATCAGACTCTACCTTTTTCAGAGTGGGTGTCTTATGCAGTTACACAGCATAGTGGAGCAGAGTTGAGCAAATGCATGGTGGGACCTATGGGTCTTTGATCACCCTGCTGATTTGTCCTTTCCTGATCTATCCCCAGTCAGACAGAATGGGCAAAACTGTGAGATAAGCTATTTTTTTGTTGTTATTTTTGAGTCTGCTGGCCTATCTCCTATCTCCTGGATCATATAACAGAAGCTATTATATACTATTACTGTAATACTGTTGGAAGTATTAAGTCATTTTGAGGGAAAACTGCACTGGAAGTGTGTTTTACTGGCAAGTGTCACTAGACAAAAGGAAGAATAACTGTTGCCTGCAGTATCTGTTATTCCTTAGAGCTCTCTCAACCATGTTTAGCACATAAAATCTGACAAGATTAGAACCTCAGGTGGTATAGCTTCAGGCAAAGGAGAAATTCAGTTACCTGTCAGTAGTAATAATAAAGAGATGACTGAAACCACCACAACATTATCTCTGCCTTTCCTCTGGATTACCTCTCTTTTAAGATGCCCTTATTGAGCAGTTATTCCCTGTGACTACTGATGAAAGAACAAGTTAATGCTGTACAAAGAAAAAACAAGCCTTAAATCTATTTTATGGGTTGACTAAGTTTCTTTGAATATTTTTATGACATTTTTACTTTTCTGTTTGCTCTCTTTTAAACTGAGCTATAAAAAAGTAACAGCTTCCAAAGTCATTAGCAAGTATGTCATACTCAAATGCATTCCTTACTTTTTTTTGAGTAACTTCCATTTTATGAGGTAAATTGAAGATTTCAGCTGAACCACAGAAATGGTCTAGTCCAGCTCCCACTGTCAAATCAGTCTCATTATCTTTAGGTATTCCTACAATAATAGCTTTAGACTGTAGACTATGTGTTTGCTGTAGCTGTGCTGAAAGGCTACACCTAAACCCTTTTGCTTATCCACCTACACTATAATTTTCCAAGAAAATACATACAATGAAAGGAATCAGATATATTCTTCAATGCCTATATTAATACTATATGTTTTAAACTCCATTTGCAATGTGTTTTCAGATTAAATTGTTTTTATTTTCCTAAGTAAATCCTCTCAGAATGTTCCCATTTTTACCCACTTGTCTGCAAAACACATTCTTTCCCATAAAATGGACTTTTTTTTTTTTTTATCTGAAATAAAAATAATAGAAGCCAGATTTTCTTCTGTAGATGGCTCAATTATCCTAAAAAGAAAAATCATAATTCCCAGTACTCTAGGATGACAGTATTTTCATATTACAGAGTTTGTTGTGAATTTTTGGCTTTGTTGTATGCCTTTAATGCATCAATGACTAACAGGGAGAGAACCAAAAAATGCAATGGCCATATGACTGCTATGATACATTTGCAACCCTTTGAAATTACAGTTATTTTTCAAAAACTAGGGAGAAAGATTTCAAGTCAGTGATCCATTTAACATGTCCCTACAGGAGGTGAAAGGATTCCTCCCATTGGAATTCAACACATATCCAGTCAAGTTTTTAAATGGTTACGTCTGGTCACTTGCACAGCAAACACACAAAGATAAACAGGGCACATCTTTGATGTAGGCCTTAAAAAAAAAACCAACAAAGCCAAAACAAAAAGACAGATTGTGGACCACTTCACCAGATGCCACAGGGTCTACACAGGGCATCTGTAATCTTGTTTTTGCAACTACTGCATCTATTAAAAAAGAACAGAGGCCAGAATGCTTGTAAATGGGAACATCATCTTCTCGACACAGCCTCTCTTTTGGAAGCTTTCTATTTACTTCATAGTGAGTGATATCACTCAATCATCAGTATATTAACATTTTACCAAGTTGTTTGTTTTGGTGGGGTTTTTTTGTGTTTTGTTGTTGTTGTTTTGTGGGTTTCTTTGGTTGGTTTATTATTTATTTATTTATTTCAGTTTTCCTTTCTGGTTGGATCCCAGCTAGACATTTATGTTATTTCTTCTCGATGAAGTGCACAGTGAACGCTCTGATTCTGTGACCTTAAGATTCAGGTGCAAAATTGTGAGTCCTTTGTACAGCATTTTCATGATAGAACTTTTCTTCCAATAGTGTTGGGTGAATATATGTGAGAAATCCTGTTGAGATGCAGACTAATGTTACAATAAGTCGTTGTGTTATGTAAAGCCTTGGCTAAAGCACAGCTTCAGACATGTTGGATTGTGTCAAAATACTTTTGAAACTGTATTAAAGTGATTTATATAAGCTATCAGAATTTTAAAATACACCTGGCTTTGCTTATTGGCCGTGTGGATTAATCTTCTCATTCCTGCAATGACCTCACTCACAGTGGGTACTCATGAACTGTAGTGTAATTCAAAGTCAAGAGGAATATTGAAGTTCAATGCATAGATGTTTTCAAATACTAGTCATAAAGATTATGATTTTAAGTATATCTCTGAATGAGAAGTAAAGAATAGCTATTTCAGGTGCACATGTGCATATATCTATTCACGTATTTTGCTTCTGACCTGTCCTAACCTTGATTGCCACAAGCCCTATCCTCTGGCTGAGCTCAGCATGATGACACATTATTCATTCATCCATTTTCAGGTCTTACCTACTATCAGTAAAAAACATACAGGGCAAGAGGTGGTATATATATATATTTCTGCACCCACCTTTTCCTTACTGTACCCAGTCATACAGTCTAAGGCATATCCTCTCTCCGGAGATTCTTCCACACAAGCTGGTATTTTAAAATATATTTATATATATACAATTTGGACTATTCAGTTAAAGGAATACCTGCTGTGGTGGGTTGACCTTGGCTGTCTGCCAGCTTTCTATCCAGCCAGTCTCTCACTCTTCCTTGTAAACAGGACAAGGGGAGAAAATAAGGAGAAAAATCTCATGGGTCAAGGTAAAACCAGGGAGATTGTTTACCAATTACCATCACAGCCAAAATGTACTCAACTCAGGGAAAACTGGTTTCATTTATTGCAAATTAAAATAGACTGAGATAGGGAGAGACACATTAAAACACCACCTTCCTCTTTTTTTTCCTAAGGCTCAGCTTTACTACTTCGTTCATGATTTCTCTATTCTGGTTCAAAGCAAAACAGGAGGATGGGAAATGGGGGATTGAGTCAGTCCATAAGAGGTCCTCTCTGCTGCTCCTCTCTTTTCACTTGTTTATCCTGCATGGGCTCAGCACTGGCTCTTCAACGGCTACTTTCTCCAGGACATACCCACTTAGGCAATCCTCTCCATGGGCTGCAGTGCAGATAGTTACTCCACAATGGTGTCTCCAGAGGCTGCAAGGAATCTTTGCTCTGGCACTTGGAGCACCTCCTCCACCTTCTTCTATCACCTTGGGTTTCTCAGGGATGTTTCTCACATTTTTTTTCCCTCACTTCTATCTGCCAAGCAGCATTTTGCCCTTTCCTAAACACATTTTCACCAAGATGTCACCACCTTGGCTGCTGGGATCAGCAGTGTCCTCCAGTGGGTCAGCTGGAGACGGCTGGAAGTTCCTGTGTCCAGCATAGGACAGAACCAGTCTCTTCACAGAGGCTGCCCTGAAGCCCTCACTGCCAACATCTGAGCACCTGCACCCAGTACACCTTCAATTATAAAATAACTTTGTCGTTTTTCTCTGATGTTAAAGCCCTGTTCCCAAAAAAGCCTTCTGTGAAATTAAGCTGATTAAATACATCTCATAAATACTAGGCTTGGAAAACTCAATACATGCATAGCCAGTGAAAAGGTTGGTAGTTTTGCATGTAGTTTATAAATATGAGTAAATGTTCATCAGAACACTGAGGCGAATTTCCATCAAATTTTTGTCACGTATAAAAAGCTTCTCTGTCTTCACTGCTAAGCAGTGTTTATGTTTATATTCCTTTCATAGGCAAGTTTATCAGCAATTCTAATTTTTTACTAATTCTAATTATTTTTCAAAATTCAGACTTTTCAGAAGTCTGATATAGTTTCTGGACACCATCATATAATCTATAAAAACATTTTCCTCTGAAAAACATACTGCAATTATTTTTAAATTTTTAATCAGAAAATGTGATTAATACACACAGTGGACATTTCTTTCTTGCTTGTATTTAGCCATTTGGATTAAA
>JAAGNO010022434.1:0-14555 GCA_033439905.1 Ceryle rudis
ATAAGGATTAAGAAAAATATTCATTAATACCTGTAGAAAACTCTGGCCTAAAAAAGATATTTTTTGTATATTTTTTGTATATTTTTTTTTTTGTATTTTTTAAGATGACATGAGATTCTTGCACTCGCAGGTAGAGACACGCGCAGGTGCATCTGTGGTATTGCCTAGAACGTCTGCATCTACAGAAAGGAAGGAAACGCACACGAGTTACTGAGGGGAGAGAGGGTGATGAGGGAAAGGAAAACATTAATCGTTTGCTTGATGAAACAAGAAGAATTCAGCTCCCAAACGGGAGGTTTCGAAAAAACGAACGTACGAACGAGGAACAGCTTCTCTTTTCAGACTGGCTGCAAGAAGGATTTCCTGACGTTTGGTTTGTCGGCATGACACTTTCTAGCTACGGCGCGGACCAGAGTCCCGGCGGTCTGGACGATGTGTGTTCCTCCTGGACTTACAGCCTTGGCTAGTCACCTGTCACGAATGTTTCAGTTCATCCGTTATCAGTTTTCCTTTTAAATAATTAAAAAAAAATAATAATAATAATTAAAGTCCCAATAGGTTTAAAGGGACCACGGAAAACAGCTCTTAAGACTGTTGCTCCTTCCAGAACACATGCCTCCTTCCTCCAGTGGAAAGGTCCTTCTCCATAGATAGCCAGAAAAAAAAATAAATCCCTCCTCCCACCCCCCAGCCCGCTGGAAATGAACCCCCATCCCACCCACGCACGCTGCAGAGACCGCCACAAGAACCTCCAGAAGACTGAGAACAAGTGTTCAAGGCTGATGAGGCTCAAAGTGTCTTTTAAGGAACTTTGGTTGTAAAAAGCAAGGGTCTGACAGGCCTGTACTCATCGACTCCACTCTAAACCAGTCCTACCGTTAAGGCTGCGCTGCTCACCCGGGCACCAAAACACGCTGCTGACCACTGCCGGTGACGCTACCACGACCGGAAGGAAGGAAATCCTTCAGTGGTTAATGCTGTGCATCAGTGAGCCGTTTACGTGACTCGTTTCACAAGTTCGTCTAAAAAATTCACACTCTGCTGCCTACAGACCATGAAACCCTAACGGGTCTACTGGACACGCCGTGTCTGATGTGAGCAACACTCTTCTGTCCAGCTATAAAACAAAGGACTCTAACAGGAGTAGTGAAAAACCCAACTAACCAGCCAAACAAAAATCAAAACTCAACAGAAATCCCCCAAGCATTCAAGAGAGAAAATGAAACTTCAGGGCAATACACTCTCATTGGTTTACCATTTCTGGCCTAGCAACAGCGAACCATCGCACAGCACGACCCAGGAGCCGCGCGGGGGTTCACCTCTCTGTGATTTATCGTTTCCCTCAGTGACACTTCCAAAGCCCCAGGACGATGACAACCCGTGGCACGGGGACGGGCCCCACGCACTGTGAAAGGGGAGTTCTTATTGCTACGGAGAGACATCTCCTGAAGTATCTGCCACAGGACGCTGCACCTCAGCCGATGTTTCTGGGCACTCCCCGATGGATCCCAGGGATTTAAGCTCGTGGTGTAGCACAGAACACGCACAGCAGAAGCAGCAGCACATTTAATGCTCTCCCCCACCCCGATTCTTTCACCTCAGCAGTATGAGGGTCGACAGGCCATTTGCTCCTCAACTGGTGTTTTCTCCTCTGTCCCTCCTGCTCGTCAGCCACCTCCTCCCTCCCTTATGAAACCTGGCTCATGTATATACTGGGGTGCCGGGAAGGGTTTGGTGCTGGTGGTGAGGGGGAGGACGTGGAGGAAGATGCTCTGTGAACCCTGCTAGACCTACCAGGCAGGTCTGGCATTTCCCACCTCTATATCCGGCCCCTTCTCTTGGCAAGGTCCAAAGCAGCCTCGCGCCTTACGGAGTGTGCTCCACATAGCCGGACAGCCTTGCTTTAAATGACAGGGCTCAAAAAACATTCCTCCACCAGACTCCTCTCAGATGAATGGATTTCTTCTCACTGAGAGGGTTTCCCAGAATCTGCCTTTAGTGTCTTTTTGTTCATTTTTCATCCCACTCCCCCCAGTTATTCCGTAGGAAACAACTCATCCCCTCCTGCATGTGACCACTCACAGGAGCAACTCTCCACCTCCTTCAGCCAGAGCGATGCAATTAAGAGATCTGAGGCTTTCCTTGGCACAAGCTGCAACTCCCAGCCTTTGAGGGACTTTTTGGCTGTTCTTTTACTGCCTTTTGATTTACCAGTGATTTGTTGCTGTCTGGAAATGCACCCGGCATTCTGAGCAGCATCACGTCTCAGTCGCCCTGCTCCTGTGCAACACTACGTCCTGGCTTGTCTACTGCGGGATCCAGAAGGTGGGAATGGTCCCTCAGACGGGGTAAGGCCGAGCGGACTCCTCCACCAGTATGAAGATATGTGCTAATTGTCTTCTCGTGCTAAACCTTCCACATTATTGCAAGCGGCTGGAGAAAACCAAACCAACCAACCTGAGACATCTCACTGACTACTGTAGTCACTCAGACACCAAAACTTAGAGCTCATGCAATTTCCAGAAGTGTCTCCGCTCTGGTTTCAGTGGTTCCGGAGCTTTGAGAGCATCTGCCACATTTTCATTGGCAAAATGAGGGCCACGAGTCCCTGAGCTGCTTCTGGACGCATGCTCTGATCAGCAGGGGAGAACACCCAGCAAGCACAGTTAAACCAGTGCCAGTGGTTCATGGGGATGTTTAATCCATGTTACCTCCAAGTTAAATTAATTAGCAATTAACAGGCAACCAAATGAGACAAAACCTGAGCCCACAATCGGCTTTCACGGAAAGTTTTCCAGATTGCACTTGATCAAACACAACCAAACCAGTCTTCTTACAACAGCCACCGCTCTGGCCAAAAGCAAAGTTCACCTCCAGCTGGAACCCACCCAGGCGTGAGGCACCGAGCTCACCGCGCAAGCCAAAACACAACTGCTGTCTACTGCTAGAGTCATGGGGAGACGAGACAGACACAGGAGACAAATCTGGGCTCCATGTTCTCCACTGACCCTCTGGCTGCCACAGTCACCTAGAAACAACCTTCTGTTTTGAAGAGCTCTGCTTCTGTATCCCACTATTGTCGGTGTATCTATTAACAAGGATTTGCAGACAGGACTGGAAGGTCCTCCATTCTTTAGAGTCCATTTTCGGTTGGTGCTTGCTCCCCACCAAGATCATAACCCTCCCGAAGCAAACTGTGAAGTCAGAAAGAGAAGTCTGCAAGGTCAGGCACAGGGTAAGCTGCAGAAACAAATGGATGCCTGGAGGACGCACACACTGCTTTTGTATCCCTACACATTTCTCAAGTGCGAGTAAAGGAAACAAACAAGTGGAAGGCAAATTGCCAACATGACCTACCAGAGGCTCATCCCAATTCTGAGGACTTCTCCCATTTCAAAAGGAGCAGAACCTCATGACAGCTCTGGCCAAACTAAGAGACCCTCTTCTCTCGGGTCTCCCAGCAGGGGACGGGCAGTACTCCTTACAGCACAAGTGCTGCTCCACACCATGGAGCCAGTCGTGGAATAGAATCATAGAACAGTTTGGGTTGGAGTAACCTGGTAAATTAAGAGCTTTCAAAATACAGACTTTGGTAAAGTATCTATGTTGCCTAGAACACAAATCCATGTCTTGAAGAGGAAAGGAGAAATAGGAGCAAAAGCCTGGAATTCAGATGCTCCAGATGTGCATCTCTCCCTTCAATGAAGTGAGAGTGTACCAGACAAAAGTCAGCCTGGGAGCAGACACGGCATGAAGATCTCATCTGAGCTGAACACCCTGTAGCCATGTTTAAGACTCGTGAAAAGCTCTGGCTTCTTCCACAGAGTTGCTGGAGAAGGGGGCTGGCCAACCAGCTCCTCCTCTTACCAACTTTCTGGATTGCTCCACTTTGGCGCTTTAGGTTTTATCTTGCTCTCTCAGTTGCTGAGTTTTTAAGTCTTTGGGAGAATCTCATCTACCCGACTTCGCTGCCATTTGCTTCGCATCCATCAGTAGTACAACTAGAACCAAAGCTGCCTTGGGGGGGACAGTTTCTCAGATGGGGGAGAGGGCAGGTCGATCCCTCTCTCTGGTTGTCACAGCAAGAAAGCTCCAGATCTGGCGCCAAAACCACGCTGTAAAAAGGGGACAAGGAGATGGGCTGGGAGCTAAGGGTGGCCGTGGCCTTTCCACCTGCACGCCCAGGATGCGCAGCCGTGGTCCAGAGCATTGCCTGATGTCGAGTGGTTGCACAAATGACTGCAATCTTACCTCATGCTCAACTCCAGGGCTCTAAGCCTGTGCTAGCTGGCCTTTGTCCACTTCCCCACCCTTAACGCCCTTGCAAGGGGGCAACACAACGAGCCCGAGTTGGCAAATCCCACAGAAGTTACCAGCCTGCCCCTTAGCAAAGGAGTGTCGGGGTTTGGAGCTTTCTTTCAGAGGAATGCCAGGGGGCTGCACGTCCACCCGAGCATCGGAGAGCCTCTGAGTAGCTCCCGGGTCTCAGGCAAACCAAGCAAAAAGGTGTAACGTGCCATTAGGAGAAATGCTCTCCCCGGTTCTGCCCATCCGCTGAGCTGCACAGTACATACTCTGCAGCCTCAAAAGCTCATCTTGCTTTGGATTCAGACTCCAGACAGATTTTCTTGCTGCAGGGCACCTGGTGCTTCTCAAGTGAGAACAGCAGCAGAGCACAAACGCTTTCTAAGTGGCACCCATCTCCCTTAGGTTTTTAGTTTGTAGTTTGAGTCTTAGTTGTTGTTTGTCGCAGGTTTTTTCTGCACTGCAAGTACCGCTGCTGTCCGGTCAGGCAGGATTTGGACGGGAGAAAATAAAACCAGCAAGAAGAGAAGTTGGCCCTACAACCACCACCTCCGTTTGCAAAAGCCACGGCCGAGAAGCGAGATGTCCAAGAGCCTCTGCCTTGGCAGCTCATCCTACAGCGCTCACCGGGGTTGCACTGTGTCTGTTAAGATATCCATACGCAAAACTTACATTGAGGAGACAACTAGTTTTGCCCTGATGCCAGGAACAGTGTCGAGAGGTCAACCCAAATGCTAGACTGAAGCTAACAGCGGGTCCTGTTTCCAGGCTGAACAGGGCAAGACAGCCGTGTGCAAAGAGCTATCCATCCTCCGTGACCTTGACCTAGGGATGGTCTCCAGCACGAGAACCGTTCCCGTCTGCGCCCCACAGCAGTGGAGCTGTCGATTAGTGCCTGTCGGGTTCAAGGCATCTGCACATAAAGCCTGAGAGACTGGGAATGACATTACTCATGTCTTGAGACTTGGAACGTCTATTACAACCGGAGATGGGCAGGTGGGGGTCTCAGCTTAACATCTGTTCAACAGCAGCACTTCAAAGAGGGCCCCCAGTCTCACCACCGCGTTGTCAGCAACCAGACAACACCCCTGTGCTGTTGAAGGGCTTCAGCCTCCAGCCTGCCTGCTTGGAGCTGAGCGAGTCCTGAACCTCCGATGCTGTTCTGCTGCCACTCTGACCACAGCTCCAGAGCACACTACTGGAAGCAGGAGAGACTACTTCAAAAATCAGAATTTGTTTCAATTTGCCTCTGGGATACAAGTCCCAGCAATGAACAATTAACAGTTTGGCACCAGAAGTTGGGAATCGTCCAAGAGGCACCAAACCCGCGAGCCTGCAGAGATCCTGTCCAGCAGCTCACCAACCGTGCCTACAGGCACGGGACACAGCAGAGCACTGGCCTTGGTGGACAGCAGAGTGACTGAGATGTTTCTGCGTTACGATGATCTCTAATTGCATTCGGGGTGAGCCAGTAAGCGTGAACGTTCAAGGGCCCATGGCCTTCCCAGCCAGAACAACTCAGCAACATAACAAGTAGTGTAATGCACTGTAGGTATCAAAGAGACATTCGTGCTACTAGAGGAAACCATTCTAAATAAAACGGGAAGATATTCTTTGCACTCAATCAGCAGCACTTACATTCAGAAGGATCTTTGAGCCCATGCACTTCTCTAAGCTTCCTTCAAACCCCAGTTTGACACAACTGATGGTCTTTGTTCCCCTGAAAAATCATACACCTTGGTTTGTCCTTGGCCTTGCAAAGGTCAGTTTGAGTGCGTATACTGAGAAAAAAAGCTTGGGTACAAGGGTTCTCAATGGCAGCTGGCAGACCCCAGCAAGCTTGTGTGGTGGCCCACAGACATCTCTGCTGTCACCGCTTGCTTGCTCTTCCTGGATTATAGCTTTTCCATATAAGCAACTGCTGTGTTTCCTATAAGGATATTATTTAATTGCCAGTGGGATACTCTGGAACAGGACTGAGAACCCCTGAAGTACAAAATTCACCGAGAAGCTAATTAACACTGGGAATTAAGAGAAGTTTTGCTGTAAAAAAAATTAAATGCAAGAGACGTTACCGACTAATTTTCTGCCATGAACCATTTCTTAGTTTTAAAGCGAACTTATAATCACTGGCTAACAAGTTAAACTGAAAACTG
Organism: Ceryle rudis; assembly: GCA_033439905.1. Lineage (NCBI taxonomy): Eukaryota > Metazoa > Chordata > Aves > Coraciiformes > Cerylidae > Ceryle > Ceryle rudis. The sequence continues at coordinate 6,462 of JAAGNO010022434.1, forward strand.
GGAGTGGAGACGGAAGAGTAACTTTTGGGTTTTTTGGAAGAAGTCAGAATAAAATAAATTGCTTAAAAGTCTCCCTTCCCGATTTCTAAAGATACTGGTGTTCCTAAAACACAGCTGCCCTGATAACATGCACCGTATGTCAAGAAGGCTGCAGACAAATGCCCTCAAGGTGTACAGTTATTCAAAGGAGCAAAGTCCAGTGCAGAACTGGTCTGTTCAATGTAGTCTGATTATCCATGGCAAGATGGCCCAGGGGACAAGAGGAAAGGTGGGGTGGAGGAGAAACAAAAGAAACTTCAAGTCACTTTAGATCTCAGCTGCCTGAAGACTTTAGAACATCAGCCTCCCATTCGTCTGCCCACTTGAAAACATTAGAAAGTCTGTCAAGTCCACACACTATCTATGGAAAGGAGCACGTTCCTGGCAGAGGGCTGTCTCTCTCACGTGCTCAGCTTTCCTTTCAAACTTAATTTTATATATATTTATATTTTTATATATATATAAAAAAGCACTTGGTTTCCAGGGGCATTCATAATGAGGTCCACAGTGTTTAGAACTTAAAATTCTGTTTTCTTTGTTTGGAACAGTGTTTTAAAGTTTTGTTTTAATTAAAAGACAGTCTTAAAGCATGTTGGACTTCAAAAACATGAGTTTGTTCATGTCTTCTGGACTGAGTAGCCGCCTCCTTTTGATTAAGAGAGCCTGCTCACACATATTTACACATTCGCTTCTGGCACCAACAGCAGGCACTGCTAAGAGCCAAAAGGCTAGCTTGGCTAGTTTCGTATGCTTTTGGGTAACACACGACCAGTACTGAAACAGGTCAGGGGTGGCCTGGAAGAGAGGTTCTTGCAAATAATCATACACTTCATTTTTCCCGAACCAATCTTCTTCCTGAGCTGCTGTGGCTTCCCCTGTTGCCCGAGGCTTCTTGGTTGAAGGTTCAAATTCTGTTTCTTCTGCCCAGGACTCTTTCACCTCATTGATCAACTCACAGACCTTGCCAATGATCTCTTCGTGCTGGTAGGGTGGGACGGGCCGCAGCTTCTGCTGAGGGTCTAAGATCATGGCTACCTTGTGTGCCGAATGAACTTTGAAGTTCTCCTTCAGCGCCTCCAAGAAGAGGTGGCAGAGTTTGCTGACCACGCCAGCATCGTTAGCTTTGGAAGTGAACAGTTTCTCCAGTTTGACGTAGGTGGGCAGTACCAGCTGCAAGGTGGGCCGGCTCTCATTGCTCAGCTCAATCACTGCCTGTTTCACCGGAGCCAAAATGGCTGCCAGGTTGCTGAGCAGGTGTTTGTTCAGGTTTTGGATGAGGTTCATCTTCTTGGCCCTGCTGTAGAACTCACAGATCTGCTCGTAGCGCTCGTGGACGAGCAGGAGGGAGTCGGTGACCGAGTTCCAGCAGGGCGGGGGAGAGGTCTCTTCCAGGGAGCCAAAGGTCTCCTTCGAGAGGCCCGTGGATCCCGCCAGATCTTCACAGACATTCAGGAGCTCGATCACTTCGTGCATATTGCGAGCCTGTAGTGTTCGCTTGTTCAGCACACTCTGCACTACCGAGTTCAAGGCACAGGCCGAACAACGCAAGCACATGCCTGCCTTGGAGAACGCAGAGGAGTTGACTTTGCAGTCTGTGACGTACACCGTCCTGATCTCTGACATCACAAACTCTGAGAGCACGTTCTGTACCCAGTGGTGGATAAAATCACCATTATCTCGAATGTCTACGCCCTTAATTCCCAGGACGTAACTCTTGATGTGGTTGCCTTCCACCTGGTAAGCCGTCAGGATGTAGCAGGAGTCGGGGCCGATGCTCTGCGAGTGGCAAGTGACACCGATGCCAAGGCAGGCGTTGCTGCCCAGGGCGCAGGTGACCTTCACCTTCACCTGGTTGTACATCCGAGGCAAATGCTTCAGAGCCAGTGTGTTGAAATTGCCAAGGATTTCGGTGACAGAGAAGGCACCATAGCGAGCTCCGCTATCCACCAGGGTCTGCGCCAGCTTGATGAACTCCTTCCCGCTCACCACGCTCAGAGCCCCAAGGTCAGTGCACATCACCCTCAGGAGCCGCTCGGCAATGTTCTGCCGCTCCTTCTCCGGGATCGCGCTGTTCCCTACCGAACCGCTTGCGGATGCTGCAGGGAAATAGAAGGAGGGAGAGAAAGCACCGTATGAGCATTCCTCCTCTGCAACAGGAGAGAAGGAAGTCACAAATCAATTCACAGAGAGGTGGCGCGTGCCCGAATGATGAAAGAGACATTTCCAACCTTGGAGCTCCTCCCTCAAGGGTTCCTGGAGAGGGGAAGCTCCAGGGACAGGCTCTGCTCTCGCTCAGAGCAACAAGTTCAGCTGCGTGCCTTCCCTGGTGTGAGGACTGAGACAGAGCACACACTATCTACTCACAATCCATGTGTGCCATTCACCATCCACATCCACGGGCTGGTGGTCACAGCTTAGCCCAGCTGGAAAGCCGGACACCTTTCCACTTATGTGATTTGAGCCTTTTCTCTGAGACAGTTACTTTAAGAGGAGTTGCTTCAGTGAAGCCCAGAACTAACTCTGCCATCTCAAACAGTGCTGAAGCCCAAGCCTCCATTTCTTCCTCCGAGTTCCAGCAGCCCCGCTCTTTGTGGCTGATTTTGGGCAACACGAATGTCATTCTGGCTATACCAGAACACAAAAGCACCATGTTTTCCTGTCACCTCTCCCACAGGGCTGTGTTTTACCTTTGCCACGAGCTCCCAGGAGGAGCTGGGGATTAACCTAGACACCGGCTGCCTGCCAGCGCTGGGAGCGACAGGTCACGCCTGTGTCACACCACGATGACTGGATTAGCTTTTTAACCCCAGGTCGGGACGCCTGCCCTTGGATCGGAAGTTAACTTCTTCCAGGAGTTCCCGAATGAACCTCCCCTACAAACCTTTTCCCCAAGGTTCCCAGTACTTTTTGCACACGAGCGGTCCCGCGAGGGGAAGGGGTGCTCTGCTCTGCGGGGTCGGACATGAATTACAGATGAAATCAAGTGCAGTTAGGCAAGGACAGGGGCCTTGTGCAACGCCCATCCCTGCTGTACCCCCTCTGACAGTCACTTGTTCGTCATGGAGAGGCAAGCCCGGGACGGAAGAGCAAACAGCTACGTACTGTTGTTGGCGTTATTTCTTTGGAGCTGCGGTTTCCACTTTTCTTCAACAACAGCTAGAGGTGATCTGGGCTGGCTGGAGGCAATATTGTTCTCGTTGTCAGCTGTGGGGTAAGAGAGAAGGAGGTGTTAGAAGCACAAGATATTAATACTTGAAGCACAGAGAAGGGGATGCAGTACCCATCTTCTTAGCCTCTACTTATGGTTCCCTGAACTGAGGTGCAAACAACCTACTACATTCTCTGCAGCTTTCAAGCAGTTTTCAGAGAGATGGCACAGGACCATCAGAAACCTTGAAACTGTCTTTGGACCCGCAGCCTACCACCTCCCGAAACGTGGCTGAAATGACAATGGCTTTTTCTGAGCATCAGTGACATTGATGCCGTCAGCACACCTTGAGAAACGTCTCCTGAAGAATCGACTGAAGCTGCACAGCAGGAGGAAGAGACGTTCCTCGTGGAGCCTCACTTGTGCCATTTCCTTGCTTTTGAAATGAAAGGAGGTGTAACAAACATTTACCCTTCTTTTTCCTCACTGCCTCTTTCTGCACGGCAGGTGGCTTCCCTGATCTTTGCTGTTAAGGACTTTGTTTTTCAAGCCATGCTCAACTCCTCTGTATCTAAAGGATTTTATTACGGTCTTCACCTACACATCCCTCCCACTGTAGAGAGGGGATCAGTCTCCTCTCAGGCTGCTCAATGCTGCCTCAGACTGGAAACAAAAAGAAAAAAAACCCAGTGCGACCAAAGAACCTTTCTCCCTACAGCTGCAAAGGTCCCAGCTGCCCAGGGGGTCTCTGTGTCCGTGCTCCTGTTCCTGTGTATGTAACTGGGCTGCCTGTCTGATGGGATCTTTCAAGGAAATGCAGTCAAGATCGGTAAACTCTGGTTTGTACCCATGTTCTTTCATCTCCTGCGCCCCAAGAACTCTTCCTCACCCTCTAGAGGAATTTATCTAGTTCTTAGTGTGCTTCAGTAGGAAACGGTGCTCTGAAAGAGGCTGTGAAACGAGAAAGTGCACAATGAAGAGAGGCGGAAGAAGAAAGATGGAGACAGAATGATGACCAGGCTGAACAGAAGGATGGAATTAAAACCAAAGACAAAACAGGTCCTTTACTCATCACGGGTGGCCTCACCTCACCTAATTTTGGACACATCTGTTAGACACAACTCTCTTCTAAGTGTCCCCTTAGGGCTCCTTTTACACTCAGTGGTGCAAAATAGGCTGAAGAGTGTGCATCATTCACCCAGGCAGAGCTAGATGCCTCTTGTAGCATAAGATCCACCATGCTCTGAACTCACCTGGAGTCAATAACTTCTTCTCCACTGACTACAAAGGGAGTTCAAGTTGACCAGCTCAGGTGGCAATATCTGCAGGATGGGCACAGCAGCATGTGGAGAAGTGAATCCTGCCCGGACACTCCAGACAGCAGAGCATGCATCAGAGGAATGCCTTAAGGCACACACAGGAGCTTTGCTCTGTGCCCAGATTGATCTGGTGCTGGGCAGAGAGCCCTGAGCTGCCCATCAGAACAAACAGGAGAGGGCAAAGTTGCTCTCCTTCATGTGTGACAATGACTTGGGAGAGAAGGGGACCAGCAAGGATCTAGAGACAATGGTGTGTTGAAATTCCAGTGCTCTCTTCCTTACAAGCAAATCCTCTTGAACTTGAGCAGCTCTGCATGTCAAGTGCTGGGGCAATCACCAGCCTTGCTGAGTTACTGGGTCTGGGCGCTGCACCGGCCACAGACTGGATCAGTACCTACAGCAATCCAGGATATGGCAGAACCAGGTAGGCTCTGGGATCACCTTGAGGACTGTACATGTCCTGGGAACTCAGTGGTCGTGGGTGGTGCCTGGGAGCACTGCCACGCTCAGGACTGCGGCCACAGGTCGATCTTGGCAGGTGTGGAGGAGACGTGAGGAGCGGGAGGTGCTCCAGTGAATGCCACTGATCAGATACGACACATCACTTTCCCCATTGCTCTTGAACTAATGCCACCAGTGTCCTCAACCCCAAACTCCTGCAGGTAGGCAAAGGGAAGGCTGGATGGTGCCTACTAACTTTGTGCATGGTGCCCGAGTTTCTTGTCTTAGCGAGGGGGGGGCAGGGGGAGAAACCCTCTATACTTCCTCTACCCAACCCTTCATCTATTTCAGAATAATAGGGGATTTATTATGTACAAATATCTACTGCCATTCCATTTGGCATTAATGAGATTTGTGCATTTCAACCTCATCTTCCTTTTCAGGGAGCCTGTGAACTACACAGATCATGGCTCTTTAATTTCTCTTCGTGCCTCCAATCCTTTAATCCAGGTTCAGCCTAGTCTTCCTTTTATTTTTTTAGCTCTGGATTGTAGGAAGGGCATTATACGGTAGCACTCGACCTGAACAAAGAACTCTAAAGGGAGTCAAAGCTGTATATTGTGCAGTGTAATTACAGAACAAATTCCTTTGCCTGGTGTTCTGCTGTTCTACTTCTGCCTTTCAGCGTCCAATTTACATTCTAATTGCTTCTTCTCATTGTGCAGCTGCTTTATGGAGCTATAATCTCTCCTTATTACCTTCAGCCTCTGGGCTCAGCCCTCTGAATGACTCAAGAGCCAGTATGTCCCTGCTTTTGCTCCTTGAGGCCAGCAACACATTCCCTGTCTCCAGTCACTTTTGAGGGGGGCTCGAGGGATGCATCACGTGTAGCTGGAGAAGATGAGCCCCTTGCACCAAACACGATACGCCTAACTGGACTCCTGAACACATTAACTGAGGGAGTATTTGACCCATATGAGCTGCTTGTATCTCTGCATCCCCAGAATGAAGCACTCCTTGAGCCAGGCCTATGCACTGGTATAAACCTCTGCTATGGCGGTGTCCCCAGTATGTGGATCCTATGCCACCAGTTCTGCCAACCACCACAAGGTCTCTGGCGCTCCCAAACTTCAGAGATGTTGTGCCGATGTTTTTTCTTGGGTATGGAAATCCCCCAAGCTCCAACAGGCTAAAAGGCAGCAACTGTGATTCCCATAGCAGCGAGTCCTGTGTCATCTCCACTGCTGCTCGGCCTCAGGCCAACGCCCACAACTGGACACCCACCAAAGCTCTCTGCAGCTTTCACATCTCTTCGGTTTGCTTTGCCCTCATCCCACAGCAGCAAAGGCTGCACCGCTCACCCCCAGCTGCAGAGATCTGGGGGAGAAGCTGCTGTTCCCTCCCAAGGAAGAGGCATAAGCACAGGAGGAGCAAGAGGACACACGGAGATGCCACAGCAGGGGACCACCTTGGTGACGCCTGGAGGAAGCATTTAAAGAAGACACAGACATGTTTGTTGTCACTGGACCAGTGAGACATCCAGGTGGAAGCAGCCAAGCAGAAGACACGGACTTTAAAACAGAGCAGGGAGAGATGGGAAAATAGAGATTTTAACGGGAGTAATCCTGAGTTGAGGAGAGGGGATTTGCCCATTAATACATCTCTGCTGACATTACATGAGTCAGATCGCAGATACCTGCTCCCTCCAGCCCTGCTGTGTCCAGAGTAACCCAGGTGAACAAGCCCAGAGGCCATGGGTGCAAGAAGAAGCAAGAAGCTGCAGACAGCACTAGCTTTACATTTTCAACAGCTCCCAGAGTGCCAGTGAATTGCCATTGCCCTTTGACACCTCAGGCTCAGCCCCTCCTCTGCAGCTCCCCTACTCAGTGTCACCAAGAGCTGTAACTCAAAATGCTGCATTTCAGCACCAGAGACCAGAACCAGGACCAGGATGGTCAGGATACAGCTCAAAGGCAAAGCAAAGACTGCCCTCGACAAACAGACCCAACGCCATGGAGCGACAGCAGCCTCTACTGTGAGCAGAGCTTCACCGCTCCTCGGTGTAACACCACGTCCAGTCACTTCACATTAACCAACCGATGCACCAACAGAAAGTAACATCCACAAAACTTACACCGCCTCCTAACAAACCACCCTAAGTGTCTCTTCAGAACATTACGAAGATGAAAAATCAAGTAGCTGCTGAACAACACACAAAGCCTGCGCTAAGATTCACCAGTCAGAACTGAACTGGAACCAAGGAACTGTGTGGATGAAGAGTTCAAGGGATACTCATTAGAATTAAGATGAAAACTAAAACGTAGAATAAGATAAGAACTTTGATTAGGATTACTGCTACGGAATGGAAAACAGGCTTCTTCCTCAAGCCACTTGTCCTTCTGTGAGGGCGAACGCAAGCACTGAACGTGTGTCTCAACAGAGCAGCTGTCTGTCAGAGAACACAGGTCTGTCCAAGGTGAATTAATCTGAAAACCTGTGTTAATTCACTTAGATCTTCGTTCAAGTAGAGAAAAAAAAAAAAGTAAAAAAATCTGCCCATATAAAAAAATCCTGTTTCTACGTTTTTGAGTATTCTGCGTGCTGGCTTTGTAACAACTTCGAAACTTTAAAATTGTCTCTTATGTATTGAGAAAACAAAAAAGGTGGCTTAGAACAAAGCAGAACAACCCCTCAGAATTTTCTTTTGAAGAAAGCTCAGGGGGAAATGAACACAACTGCTGAAACTGCAAATTCTTCTAAGAACACATCTTGGTCCTTTGCAGGACTCCAGGAGACACAAGCACAGAAAGAGACTTTTGTGGGCAAAGGCTCTGCTGCCCTGCAAGCGTTTTCGCTTTGTTTGCTTCAATGAGAACCACTCTTTTTGCAGGAGGGATTTCGGCTGCTGTAGGAGGGAGCCATTAACGCTCACACAATGAGCATTCCCTCCATACCTCTGGGTAAAGGGAGGGAGTGGTTGGATGTGCTCTGTGCTATGCGCGGCGTGTTTCCTCTCTTCCTAAATTTATGGGTATAAACTTGAGCATAGAAGGTTCCACCTCAACATGAAGAGAAACTTCTGTCCTGTGAGAGTGCCAGAGCCTGGCCCAGGCTGCCCAGAGAGGTTGTGGAGTCTCCTGCTCTGGA
>JAAGNO010022437.1:685-47088 GCA_033439905.1 Ceryle rudis
AAGCTTAATAAAGAATTCAAATGAGAGTAAAAATAGCCTAGATTTGCATTAGAGGAAACGTCCGCCTGCCGGGGGAAGGGCGGTGTGAGTGAGGCCAGCCCCAGGTGGTGGGGGACGGGGAAGCGCCCACGGCCGCGGAGGAGCGTGAGTGGGCTACTCCACCGCTGTACACACACACCCCCCAACGGGGTGGGAGCGCCCGCAGCCCCAGAGGAGCATTTGGGGTATGTGTAAGTTGGTGCGGCGCGTGGATGCGCCCCCACGGAAGAGAGCACAGGGTTTGTGCGCTCACGGCGTTGGTGGCACAACCGTGAGACGTGTGCACCTAGCGCTATGGAGCCCGGAGCGGGATGGGTGCAGCCCTGGCCGTGGAGGAGCACCTTGGGTATAGGCATCCTCACTTCTATAGAGCTGCCTGGGGTTTACACACGGAAGAGCACACGTGGTGCAAGCACACACAGTCGAGAAGTGTTTCGGCTGGGAGCACCCCAGCAATGTAGGAGTGTACGTAGTTCGTGCACCCACAGCTCTCGAGGAGTGAACAGGGTGGGATCACACACCGCTGTAGAGGAGTAGTAGCATGCAATCAGAGTTATGGAGGGTTGTGCTGGTTGGGAGCTCCCACAACCATGTAGGAGCATGGCACGTGAAAATGTAGCCGTGGAAGAGAACATGGCATAGGATCATCCACAGCAGTGGAGCATGTATGGTGCATGCACCCACACCTGTGGAGGTGTGTATGGCGTGGGGGTGCATCTGTGGCTGTAGAGGAACACAGGGTGGGAGCATCCACAGCCCCATAGGAATACGTGTGGTGTGTGCACCCGTGGCTGTGGAGGAGCACATGGGATGTGTGCACTCGTGCTCATAGAAGCGCAAAAGCTGTGCATACTCACAGCCACGTAGGAGTTCATACAAGATCACTTATAGAGTACTCTGGGTGACATGTGCAGTACATAGAGCAGATGGCTGAACTGGTGGGATCCTGTCCTCCTCCAGTGGTGGCTCAAGCAACTCAGACAGTAACCGAGCAGAGATTTCTGTTGTAGTTTAAGCACCTTGTGATTTTGATCCCTGCTGACAACTATGAAGGCTAAACATCCAGACAACTTCATGCTATGGTTACACTATCAAAGCTTAGACCTGCGTCTAGGACCTTGGTTTTCTTTCTGTTTTTCTTCCTCCCCCCTCTTCCCATTTAACTCTTTAGTACTGAACATCCACCGGTGTGGACAATTGGAGAACAAACACTCAGAATCAAAGGGCTGTCATGTTCCTCTGCTCGGAAAACCTTTCAGAGAGCCTCCCCCTGCCTTTTTAGCGCCCCGGCTGCCTCCCGTCCCTCCAGCAGCCAGCCGGCACGGGGCTCCTCTGCTATTCATGGCCAGCGTGCAGCTGCAGCTACTCTCCTAGGCTGACACAGCAGCAGCTGCTCTATGTGTGCCAGCTGGCTAGCCGCTCTCCAAAATCCTCTTGTCCGCCCAGCTCCCCTTGCTTTCCTGCTTCCCCACCTACAGACCTGCTTCTCCTTCCCACCCACGTCTCCCACTTGCCACAATCTGCTCTGGTTTCCTATCTCCCCACTGTCCCGAGTCTACCCCTCTGCTGTCCCGATTCACCTTATTTGCTCTCCAGGAAGCATCCCTTACTTTCCCTCTCATCCCTCCTGAGCTCAAACAGGAGCTCTCTGAAGTGGAGTGGTGAATATTACTCTTAATTATTTTGTGTCCTCTCTTTGAAACTGTGCCTCCCAACATAACTGCATTCAAGCATTTTTTTGGTTAAGATAACCTCTGGTATAACCACCTTTAGAAGGCAGCAGAGGGAAATCAGGGGGAGCTGAGAGAGGGCCAAGATATTGATTTGAGGTGTTATTTTAAAGTTTCTGCATTTTGCTAATCAGAAACTCTGCTGGTCCCAGATGCACTGCTTTCTGGCTTCCAAATGGACAGGCAAATGCTCTTTTAGTTTCTAATTACTTTTTCTGGTGGATGAAAGGAAGGAGTTTCTTAGACAAGCTTTCTGCCTAATGATTATTTTGCAGTGGATGGCAGCCAAAATATTTTGCAAGACAGGTATTTTGTTTTGCAGGTATCATCATAAACAAACATAAAACTTCATAGTCTACCTTCAGCATTATGCGGTCGATATACCTGTGGAAGAAGACGTGTATTTTTATCACCAAGCTAAGCAAATGTAATACAGAAGAAAGATGATCCAGTAGTTACAGCATATGCTCAGTCTCTACAGAGCCACGCTCGGTTACCTGCTGTATCACAGAATTTCTTTGTTACCTTGAGCACTCTGCATGCTCCTATTGTGCTTTGGCTTCGCCTTTGTAAATATTCTACAGTACTCAAAAACTCTGGTGCCATTTCAAAATGCCTTTTCTTGCTCTAACCTGACTTCAGAAGAGTGGAGGGGGAAGGTGCAGCTATTTCTAGGCATTGTCTCTGCTCAGAGAAAATTTCAGGTTATTCTTCCTGGTTCTCAGCCCCATTTTCAGCCTGAACTCCTTAGTTCTCTTGCAGTGGTTATTGCTTCTCAAGTGCCATGGGCTTTCACTCCATTCTTCTTCAAATATGTAAAGTTGTTTCATTATAGTTATGCAAAGATCGCGAGTGTTTACAGGAAACACGGCAAAAATATTTATTAACATAGGAACTTTGAGCTTTCAAAAAAGTGCAATGGCCAGACCTGGAGGTGAATGCTGAGCAAGGCTAAGAGGAGCCATCCATTCCTCTCAGCTTGGACAACCTGCATCAAACTCACCCTGCAGGACCAGCCCTGAAGGGTCTAGCCTCCATCAGAGTCCCTGCTTTTCCATGCTTGTCCCACTAGCATTCTGGGGCAGGTGAAGTTAGGCAAGATGAAAAGCAAAAGGTCCTGCACAGCCCTTGGGGTACATTGCTTACTTCCAGCAGGCCACCGAATTCTTATGCATACAGGAGTGTGGTGGCAGGATTTGCTCCCCTCTTGCTCCAGTGTTTCCTGGGCTCCAAACCCCTGCCACAGGACAGCTGACAGGACTGGGCTTCCCATTCTCTGAGCAAACATGCAGGAGGCGCCTGGCTCCATAACTCATTCCCAATCAGCTGCACTCTCCAAGGCCTGCTTGAGGCCCTGGCTGCCAAGTGTAACGTGTCTCCTCTTACACCCACACCTGCAGCCCAGCCTGCTGTCACCCAACCCGCCGCCCTTCCTGACTGTCCTGCATCTGGGTGCACCCTGCACCGGCAGCCCTCCTTTCCCCAGGGGGTGAGGCCAGGACCTTTCTTTACCGACTGAGGGGGTCATCCTCCCCTTCCCCAGAGGAGGGTCCCCATGCCTTTGTGTTGGGTCACAGGGCTGTCCATGCAGGCAGGCATCCACCTGCTACTCCGGGGAACTCAGTGTAAATTTCTCTATGCAGAGCATGAGATCTGAGGTGCTCTTCTTTCACTCTCTCCCCACCAAAACAAGGGCTGTCAAGATCCATGTAAAAAGAACACCTCATAAATATCCTTCCATTGCTGCTCCCTCTCTTCTTCCTGCTGCTGCTCCTTTTTTCTCTGGCAGTCCTTGCTGAGGGTACAGCAACCTGGTCTAGTGGGAGGTGTCCTGGCCTATGGCAGGGGGGTTGCAACTGGATGATCATAGAATCATAGAATGGTAGGGGTTGGAAAGGACATCTGGAGATCATCGAGTCCAACCCCACCTGCCAGCGCAGGAACACCTAGTGCAGGCCACACAGGAACAGATCCAGACGGGTCTTGAAAGTCTCTAGAGGAGAATCCACAACCTCTCTGGGCAGCCTGTTCCAGTGCTCTGTCCCATGATCTTTAAGGTCCCTTCCAATGCAAACCATTCGATGATTCTAAGTGGGAATTGGGAGCTGTGTGTGAAAGAGGGGTGGAAATAGGGCTGAGAAAACTCATGCTTGACTTTAACTGAGGTTTGAGCTTGCAGTCAGCAGTTACTCATCCTGCAAAAGGATGCAACTAGAGAACATCAGTCCCTCTGGCAGGGGAGGGATATGCTCACTGCTAGTCTCAGGCAGGGTGGAGTGCCGGCATCCCACACCTCTTCATTCCCAGCCCTCTGGCCAGGATTTTTGCTTTTGTGCTCTGGCTTTGTGCTAAGTTTATGCCTGTATGCAAATCCTTTGCATGTATGCTCATTAAAGCATTTGCATAAAATATTCCCAGAGGATCACAGCAGTTAGGAAGGGGCAGGGTTTATCCATTTGCCTTAGATACGGCAGAGGTATAGGGGTGTCATTTGTCAGTATGTATATGGATATGTACATATATCTCATTTACCCAGGCCAGAATGTGTCTGTTTGGGAGAATTAAAGGCAAGAAGATCATATTGGATGTTGTCCATCTGAAACTTGGCAGGGTAGGAGTTAACCCTCCCTTTCTGGCCAGAAAGGCTACAGCTGCCTGTCCTGAGAGCAAGGCATTGCAGGACAGAACCAGCTGTGAAGAATTAATTTCACTCCTTCCTTCTCTAGGAGAAGCCTTGTGGGCTGGGACTAACAATATGAATGGAGAAGACCGCTCAGGAAGAGAGCTAGAGGGTAACTAGAGGAGAAGGATTTTTCTTTCTCTCTTCTTTGTGCAACTTGGCTGGAGCAAGGCATTTTGAGCTTTGCTGTGGACTTGGCAGGGTAAAGACATCTTCTCCTTTCAATTTGACTGAAGAGTCCGGTTGAATTTGTATGGCTCATGTAATGTCTTTAATGAGTGTGTACATGCATGTGAGTGCTCTTCATGGAAGCAAAGCAGACTTGAACTGCAAAGATGTTGTTTTAGAATATCTTCCAGCATAAGACCTGGGAGTGGTTTCTCTCAGTTAGCATTGAGCTGCTACTACAGCCCAGGAGAAGAGCAAATGGAGAAGGCATAAGGTAGTGCTTATATTTGTCTTCCTTCCTGACTACTACTAGGAAAGTAAAATTATCCTTGATGCAAGCTGTGCCAGGAAAGGAGCTAAGATTTTGGCACCACCCTTTCCTATTTCAGTGGTTGCCCAGCTCTGAGCTGGCACCGGTCTCTGTGGGCTCCAAAGAAGAAAGAAGGTGGTTTCCTATCATTTCAACTTTTATGCCTGCCATGCTTTCTGCTTTTGGGTCCTGGTCTCCTGCCAGCAGAAGCATATGCTCAGTCTGGCCTCAGAAGTCAATTGGTCTGAGTTTGTACAGCATGGTACTAAAGACCAGCAATATTAATAATATGAGGAATCTCTACTGAACACAGGTTTTGAAAGTTCCTCCCAGCTGGTCACCTCCTGTGTTACAAAGCCCTGCCTAAAATGTTAAAACTTGGGGTGAGGGTGGTGTTAACTGGTCCCTGGGAAGAAAGGAATTGTAGAAAATCAACTCAGCTAATCTGACTTCTGAAACTCAAACCAATCCCTTAAAAATGAAGTTCTTGCTCTCCTAGTGGCTTATCTTCTGTGTGGATTTTCAGAAAACAGACCATTTGAGAAGCCTTCTCAAAACTGACTGAACCATGCTGTATGCACTATCCATAGCTTGTCTTTGTTTTTATGGTTCATTGCAGTCATCCTCAAAGAAACCTCTACCTATGACTTTCCTGGTGCGTGAATTGGAGAAAATAAGGTTAGAAAGGATATCCAGAGACTATCTAGTTTATCCCATTCCACAAGGAAGAACAAACCTTTCCCACTTCTTGCATAAATGATGGTTATCTGACCTCTTAAAAACATCCCCAGATAGAACTTTTATAGCTGTGATAGCCTGTTCAAGTGGTTAACCATCATGCTACTGTATTGCTGTGCTTTGATCCACTTCTTGACCTATTTGCAATGGTTGTGGAGGCACAGCATGTTCCCTTCCTCTCTGCTGCTACTCTGTATGTATTTGAAGAACTATAGTTGTGCCTCTGATGTGTCGTCTTTAGAGGAAAAAAAAAAGTATTTTTCTGGTCTTATATGATTGTAGGCCATGTTTGCCAGGCCCTTGATCATTCTTCTGCTCTTATTGTAGTCTCTCTGCTCTTGTCCCTCAATTTTCTTAAAATCCAGCACCCTAACCTGGACACAGAATTCCAGTGAGATCTTAGCAGCCCTAGATGAAGTGGGAGGAATAAATCACAGATCAGGCAGAAGTCACTTCTGGCTATGCATGCAAACATGATACTTGCTGATTTTGGTTTTTTCTTTCTTGCAACAGCAGGATGTTGTTGACTTCAGTTTGGTTTGGTCTCCACTAGCAGCTTTTTACCATTGCAGTTTTAGATAGTGTCTTCTAGTTATGAGAATGTGATGTGAGTGTCAAAATCCCTAATAAAAGATAGTTTTGTTGCATCTACTAGTTCTTCTGTACCCTGCTACCCTAGTGATAGGAAAAATATCTGGGTGTTAGCTGTAACTCACTTCCTTGTTATTTTCCAGATGTTTATAGGACATTTCTTTCTTTGTTCCAGTTCTCTCTAAGAATTCATATGAGGTTGCCTTGTGCTTTATTCTTCAGCTCCTCCCTTTTCCAAAAAGGCATTATGTCTCTCCTTCCCAGTGTTCTGACACCTTGCTGGTTCTCTGTTGGGTCCCAGAGAGCTGCTAACAGCTGTGAGGTTGCTTCAACAAGCAGTCTAGGCATAGACTAGTTAATCCAGCTAAATATTCTTCATTTTTTCTTCTTTCTAGACAGAGATCTTTCTCTGTCATCTGTGACACTACTTGTGTTAACCATTTGGGTGTGAGTGGTCTTTTTACTGAAAGCTGAAGTGAAAAAGGCAAGTGCTTCCACCATCTTCATGTCATGCATTGCGAGCTTTCCTTCCCTGCTGGGTAGTTCCTCCATGGACTTCATGTCCCTGCTTTCTTGATGTCCTGTTGATCCTATTGGTTGTATTGCTTTTTACATCTTGACTTTTCTGGTTTGATCCCGATGTCTTCAGCCTATGCATTTAGATTCACATACGAGTGAATCTCTTTTCCATTTTCTGAATGCACCCTTCCTCGCATTAAAGATGAATGAATTGGTCATGAGTTAAGCAAATCATCCATCTGTTACGACAGTTGCTTTCCCTTCTCTGCTGGGATTGTTTGAATTGGTGTCCTTACCATTATTTCTTTAAGGTGCTGCCAACTTTCCTGAATTCTCTTTTCTCTGAGACTGGTTTCTCATGATTATCAGTTCTATGAGGTTTTTGAGATATGGTTTCTGGAAGTCCATTGTATTTATTTTGCTGCTCTCCTTCCTTCCTTTCCTATGACTTGTGAACTCTGTTGTTTCATGGTCATTCTCACACAAGCTGCCTTCCTCTTGCATGTTATAAGCGGTTCCTTTTCTGTGGTTAGAGTCAAATTCAGTTCTCATTTTGATTATGTATCAAGGTTTTAATCTCTTCTTATTTATTCCTTATGCCATTTGCATTATTTCATCAGGTGATCCATTATCCTCTTCAACATCCTTCCAATGATTTTCTGATGAGTAATGGTATTTCCCCTAGTTCATACACTTCTACTCAAGTACTTAATGCTTGTATTTACTTGTTCACTTTTGAAACCAGTCCTTGTGGATCCTAGTTGCATTAATTCAGCAGGTCAGGGCACAGAGATGCTCTTCCTGCTTTATGAGTTGAATGTTAGCTCTGATCGCCAGTTGTTTTTTTTGGAACATCCATCCAGGTTCAAGCAAGTCAAAACCTTCTTGGTGATACCACCTTCATAACCATGCAATCATTTCCAGGAAAAGAGTTTTAAGTAGCTGATGCCACTTGTGACTGAAATATCTAGTGCTTATTCATGTAAGGAATTTTCCCTTCCTCCTTTCATACGTGAACTGGTCTGACCAATGCTAAGAAAACCTAGTCTGTATGTGTTGGTTCTAGCCAACTGCCAACACATCGGATCTCTAATTTCCATGGAAAATTCATAGATAAATTATTGAAGATGTAGTTAGTAGCTCATTTAATTGAAATCCAGTTTGGATTCATACTTAGCTACTGACATCGTGGATAACCTGCTGTCAGAGGAGGGAGGTCTGACACTCCTCTCCTTCATCTGGACCAGCTGGCAGAACAGGAGCTGTTGTTGAACAGGAAGTGCTGTTGTCGTGCCAAGAGGAGGTGATAGAATTATGGAAAATGCAATAAATTATCTGCATCTGTGGAAGGGACATATTCAATGAGTAGGGAGGAAAACAGACATGCAATGAATTGTTAAGGTGTAATGGATTGAGGTATCATATATATGTACATAGACATAATCATAGAATAATTTGGGTTGGAAGGGACCTTTAAAGGTCATAGAGTCCAAGGCCCCTACAATGAGCAGGGACATCTTCAACTAGATCAGGTTGCTCAGAGCCCTGTCCAACCTGACCTTCAATGATTCCAGGGATGGGACATCTGCCACCTTTCTAGGCTGCCTGTTCCAGTGTTTCACTACCCTCATCATAAAGAATTTCTTCCTTGTATTTAGTCTGAATCTCCCCTCTTTTAGTCCAAAACCATTACCTCTTGCCCTATCACAACAGGCCCTGCTAAAAAGTCTGTCCCTGTAACGGTACCTTTCCCTTCATACAGACATTCCTTTCACAATATTAACCATGTGGTTGGCCCTGACCACCTCACAGCTTGTTCAGCTTAAATGGGTGGAAAGTATAGTGCATGATGGAATAAAAATGACAAGGTGTTTAAAGCTGTTATTCCATCTTCTTTGTTTAAGAGCATCCTGTTCATCGTCAGTGGAGTAGGGTTCATGCATTCTTTGTTGATATTAGTCTCTCACACAGCAGCATCCTCTGCTGATAGTGTCCACTAATTCTGGTCACCTGAAAGACTTGCCCAGTGCTGGAGGAGGAGGGATTGCTTTTTATTAGGATCCCCTGTCACACAGAGACCACTGTAATACAGTGTGCTTGAAAGTAGAGCAGTCAGACCTAAGGAAATGCAGATTTGTACATGGCACTGCTGAGCACCACACTGGTGATGTCCCAGCATGAGCATCACACAAGTCCAGCCTCAGCAGCAGAGATGTACATGGGAAGCTCTTCCAGTGCAAAGGCTGAGTAATGTGCTTACACAGTGACATTGATTTAAAAGAAAAAAATGAAAACAAACAACAAAAACCTAATAGCTATGACATTCTTATAGATTCTTTCTAGTTACTAATGAATTTATTTGAATCACTGATGAATAATTTGATCTGATGTTCGTGTTTATGCAGTCTTTCTTCTCTTTTGATGACACCTCCACCCTCTTATATTTTGATAATAAAATCATATTTCTTTCAAAAATATATCTTGGGGCTTCTGTTTAGCTGAGGTTGTCAGAGAAGTGATCATCCACATCAGAGCTCTTGAGCTAAAATACTTGTGCCCGCTGTCTCCCTTAACATTCAGATCTCAGTCAGTTTTTGACCCTTTATTCAGCCAGTGCATTCCAGCTCTTTCTGCAAGAAGGTGATGTGCAGGAGCAAACCTCTAGCTTGCAGAGGACAGCTCAATTCATTTGAGATAAGTGACTCAGAGCCAGGACCATGCCGTTCATTGTGCTGGATCTGAGTCACATTCACAATTAATCTGTTTATGCCCTGATTAACTATTCAAATAAAATTTTTATCACTCCTAGTTAAAAGCAGGCATAAAAGAGAGCTTCCTCTTCTGATCAAGAGATGTTGCTCCAAAACAGAATTCCTTCTTCCTGGAGCCAGGCAAAATAACCAAGAGGGGTGACAGATCATTCACCTACCAGTGCTCTCCATCAAAAACTGTAGCTAAAACAAGATTACTAAGAAGAAGAGTGCTATTAAAGGAGGAAACTGCTGCTGTAATTTTGTTAAGGAGCATCAGATTATTTAAAAGCCTTTTAAAAAAGTGTCTTTGTTCCGGGAGAGGAGGAGTGAGTGAGGATTTTAGAGGAAGGGAGAAGGGAGAGACATTATTAGTCTTTCTTGCCTATAAAGATTCATGCTGCTTGCTTTGCCCTACCCAGCAAGGGTAGAGATTTCAGGAGCCATTGCAAGTCATTACTCCAGCTCTAATGAATAGGACACAACCTGCACCTTCACTTTGCAGAAGCTGAAAGCATGAAAAAACCCCCCGTTGTGGGGCGTAGAGGCTTTGGTGCGCTATACTGCATGTAATTGCAGGTTAAGATTATTTTCCAGCCTGTGTTTTTGTTCCTGGCCATGTTGATCCCTGGCATTCTCACACAGCAGCAGTCTTGCATTGTTCGGTATTTCTTTATAAACTCTCAAAGCCGTGAACAAGCGAGCCTTAAGGCGTGTGCCTCTCTGCACTCACCGCTAGCCAGTTCTGCACCTGCTAGCACACGAAGCAGCGATGAAGCAGGCTGCCACCGCTTTCAGCAGGCTCCACCGTATCTTATTAACGGAGAATTATGAAGCAAGTACATGTTAGTGCAGTGACCCCATAGGAAATGGTGCAGGGACCTCCGGGGCAGACACCCAGAGCTGGGGGGAGCAGGGATTTGGGTGAGTCTGCCAGGACAGATCTGGCACTGGCTGCAGACCTCAGCTGGGGGCTGCTGCTGGATTTTCCCTGCCCGCAGTGTGCCGGGTCTCTGCAGAGCTGGGCCTGCACAGCTGTCCCTGGGATCAAGGGCAGGCAGAGCCTTCACCTGGAAAGTTGGAGGTTCCATTCTGCTTCTGAAAGTGGCTTCTTTGCATACCAGCTGTGTGTATTGGAAATATTTTTGAGAGAGATAGAAAGAGAATTCATGCCCTGCAGACACAGATCACTGGCTCTGAGTTACATGTGGCCACTCTAAATGTAATTCTGATTAGTAAAAGCTGAGGGACTGAAGGGATCCATTAAACTAGACACGGTAGTAGTACAAAAAGCATTTTGAGTACATTGTCAACTCACAGTCAGAGTTGTGCATTTTGATCAGATATTCAAGGTCAGATGGAAACTTGCTGGTGATCCTGTCTGACCTCAACTGGTTTTCAGGCTTTCACTCTGTTTGCTGTTGGTAAAAAGAGAGACTCTGCACCAGGGCTCCCTGCGTTCGGTTCAGCAAGGGCCACTCGCTGGGCAGGATTCTACCTGGGGGCTGCCTAACAAATGGAGAAAACATTGCTGAGTGGCAGAGAAAAAGCTTCGGGATCTGGCACAGGTCGTGTCTGTGCATTTCTCCTGGAGAAAGGATGAGTGCTCTGCAATGGAGCTGATACCCGTTTGTTAACGGTGTGTCGATGTTGCCCTTCTATCATAAATTAATGGTATGTTTTAAGTGCAGAGGTCCACTGAGGAGAATGTTATAAAACTATGGCTTCATAATGTGACAGGATGGGGGGTTTAGGGGAACCGTGGCAGTTGTGGACTTCAAAAAAAAGAAATGTTACCCAGAGGAGCTTGGAAGTTGAGAGAGGTTTCAATTACGAACAATTTTGAATAAAACGATTGAATTCATGCTGCAAAAAACCTTTCAGGATGTGGCTTGTTTTCTGTAGTTGATCCCCTCTAAATATTTAAGAAAAAAAGAGAGAGAATGGAAATGGTAGTTTGTTTAAAAATAGGATCAGAGATTCTACTAAACACATGAAGAAATCCCACATTTATTTTGCACCCTGGGATGCCTCCCCTCAAACAGGCTCACCCTACTCAGTGCAGTCCTGGCAGCGCCAAAAGTGAGTTTGTATTTTTAAAATGTACTTCTAGATTTGGTAGCCTCCAAATTTACTTTTAGCCCTCTAAGTGTGCATGTCCAAAACATATGTCGCACACAAGCCATGATGTATGTGTGCAAGGAACTGGGGAATCAGACCTGCTGTTACTTTAACGTGCAAACTGACCCGTTTCTGGAGAGAGACTCCCCCTCTAGCTCCTGTGCCAGACCCACCGTACATCTAGGATGGCCTCTCCTCACTGCCATGCCATATGAAATCTCCCTCTCCAGAGCAGCAACATACCTGGGGCCTCCGAAACCCTGGATCCATCCAGCATGGACCAAAACACACAGAGCTGGCTGCATGCCCAAACACAGGGGTTTGTGGGTGTATTGTGTCCTTGCATACATTTCCAGGCAAAACATATTACACCTAGCTTCAGATGCCAAACTTTTCCAATTATGAGAGAACAGCAATTCACCGAGGAGTAAGTATTCCTTCAATTTCCTTTGCTTGGAAATGATACCGAGAATCTGTTCTGAATGGAGGCAGATGAAAAATGCTACATGTTAATGCATATTCTGGGTTAGCTGTCTTTGTTAAATTAGAATGAATGCTGCTCATTTCCCATCTGGTCCTCTTTGACATTACTTCCAGAATATATTCACAGCTCTTGTTTGTACAGTACAAATGGCTGGCTGTAGTACCAACTTTACCTTTTATAGGCTGCTAAAATGTTGGTGCCAGATCGCAAAATAACATTCTACTCCTAGGAAGCATCTGTGGGCATTACTTGCTCCAACAGCTTTCTTTTTTTTTCTTCCTATTTTCTTTAAATGTAACCATATATGTGAAGCGAGTTTGTTGTCAAACCAAGTGAAAGTTGACGGTTTGACAGCCCTGGAGCCTGCAATCTTCCTCGCTCAGCAAGGATGCAGCAGGAAGATCGAGCAATGTGCTATCAGCCTTCTCATCTCTTCGGCACAGCCTTCCCCGGGGGCTGAAAGAGCAGATATTTCTCCATCTGCAGCTGCTCGTTGGTGCCTTTGCTCTGCTGCTCCGCTGAGGGATTTTGTGCTCTGGATCCCTGCACACTCTGGGTTGCCCTGAATATTACCAACGAAACAGAAACCGAACAGCTCTCAGCCAGCACTTGAATCTGGCGCTGCTGACCTGAGAAGGTTTTCTGATTATTCCTAAATCTTCCCATCCATGAGCATTTGTTTCTGGCAGTTTCCTTAGTAGGATCCCTGTTCCAGCAACCCCCGCCCTTGCCCTCCAATGTGTTTCAGACCTACCTCGGTAAACAGAGTGTTGTGATCCAAAACGCCCACATTTGTCTGCTTGGAGTGACCAAGGGCTGCAGCACTGCACTGGGAATTCTCACCATAGCAACTACAAGCATTGACAGAATTTGGGACTTATTAAATAGGCTGTTTGTTTACCTCTCAGGCTGTGAGAATAGACTACAACCTGCAGTGAAACACCGCCAGCTGAACAGTGCTGGGCTGCTGCTCATATCTTCATGTGTAAAACAGATAATTACTGTGTTCTGTAAATGAAACAGATAAGGAAAGCCTGCGTGGGGTAGGAGTGTTGAAGATGTAGGGTGACACGGTGTTATTATCGGCAGATCAGCAAGCGTGCTTGTCAGATGCTGCCAAGCAGTCTTGATGGATCCAGCAGAAAGTGAATCCAGCTGGTCACATCTCCTTGACAGACAATCTAAGTGATCATGATCATGGAGGTCAGTTCATGGACTTAGCAAGCAACAAATTCATGAGGAAAAAAAAATCAAACGACATTATTGGTACCCTGTCAGAAAATAAGCAGTTTTGCAGATAGAAGCTCAATGCTCAGCTTCTGAGAGATCAAATATATGGAAGTGGTTTTTAAGATGTTCATCAATGTCCGAAATGCAAAATCCCCTAACAGTGCAGAAGTGCTTTTCACAAATCACCCTCCATCGTCTATGCAACTGTTTCAGTTCCAGCAATGTGATATCTGACAGCCTCTGTGCAACCCCATGCTTCCAGTGGGCCATAACTTGGTGTGGGGTGTGGGGCTACTCTAAGCTTTGTTCAGCAAAGGATGTATGTGAAAAATTAGGAAGAAACACCCAAGGCTGAACCTCTTCTGCCTACCTCAGAGCTGCTCAACCTCCTCAGCAGTGCCTCTGTCAGGGTGCTGGCTTTCAAGACCTGCACAAGGGTGCTTCTGGGCACTCACCATTGCTGGAGTGGGACAAGGTTGATGATCAGTCTTGGCACAAGATCTCTGAACTGTGGTGTCCCATGGTCACTGCACACTGGGTGCAAATTGCTCATGCATGCACCCTGGCAGAAAAGCCTCAGGGCAGGCCTATGAAATCAGCTAATGAGACCCCAGCACAGCCAAATCCCTGGAGAAGGGGCATGTACAGGCATGACCAGAACACAAACCGGGAGCACTGAGCATCAAGCATCCTGTGGCACACAGCTGCATTTTCTGTCCAGCACCCAAATGCATTGCCCCTTCTCCCACATGTCCCTGACAAGCCCATGACCTGGATGGGAATTCCTGTTTTCCACTGTCTGCCCGCTGCCTGAGATCCACTGAGGTTTAGGATGTTGTCAGCAGTGAAGGGCCAAATCCAGGCAGCAGCCACAGCCTGTGGCTGTGAGATTCTGAAAAAGGCAAGAGAAGCCACACTGCATAGCCTCCATCTGGCATGTCCATGAAAAGGGACCATGGATGCTGCTTGGGTCCCTGCCTTAAGCAGGGAGGGGAGGGAGGTAGGCTGCAGTCCCATTCCATTCCATCACCTAATCAGAGCATTTCTGTGAGAGAGGCAAGTCCAAGACCCATCCCCTTTGTCTTTTAGAGGAGCACAATAGCTCTCTGGTCACAGATGGGATGCTTAGGACTGTGCTGTCAGGTGCTTGTAGGAAGAGAGAGCAAGCGGGAAATACCTCCGTGACAAAGGTGAGCCTGGGAACTAGCCTCTGTAGCTCTGCTGGTGGCAAAAACCTAAGGACCTCCCAGGCTTTTTTTATCACTTTTTCTCAGGTCTTACCTTGAACTAAGCTCTCCTCCCTTCCATAGGCAGCGATTCTTGCTCTTTTATTACCTAATTTATCACTTTGCTAATAGTCCTCTCTTCTGTGCAAGTGCTAACCCTTCTTTTTGCTTTCCTTAAGTAATTAACAATATTAAAATCAAGAAATTGTTCTCTAGAACAATTCTATCCCTAGACCGGAACTGCTGCTTCTCTATCAAATCCAAAGAGGGGCTCTTAGACTTAGAAACCTGCCAGTTTCATCTAACCATTGGAGCTTGTTGGATGAGGGTCATTATATCTTCATGCAACCCTGGCCTTGCCTAATGTCAGGGAGAGCTCTGTATTCTTATCCCCTCTTTCAGCACTTGTTTAATTTTAAATGCAGGATGCTTTCCTTAGAGGTCCCTTCAGCATGAGGCTGGGGAGCTGTTTCCATTTCTCATCTCCTGACTAAGGAGAGCCTCCGTTATTTTTGTTTCAGCATCAGTGGGAGTAAGGATGGAAAATGCCACTGTATCCCAGCCAGGCACAGATGCCCTCTTGGGGGACTTACAGTGGGTTTGGCTCCTCAATTGAATGTGCCCGTGGTGGAAACCAGGGTGTCTGATCCACACAGTTGGACTCCTCTCTGCTCACAGCGCAAGGAGGTATCACAGAAGACAGCAGGGAATAAACTGCTACTGCAGCAATGGTTTTTGCTATCAGGATCTTGGGAAGTCTTGTGTTGGCTGGGCCACCACAGCTTTGTTGCCAGCACCCAGCATACAGCTCTGAGCATAGCTGATCTCACCCAGACTCACACCCTGATGTATGGAGTAGCACTGCGGTTCACTTGGACATCGCAGACCCTCACGAATTTGGTAGTCTTTGTTTCTGGGTGTTTGACTTTAGATGGCAAAGTTTTAATTTTCTAAGATGATAGACTCTCCTGGCTCTTGCTGCAATTAGGCCAGAGCACAGCAGAAGCATCAATTTAGAGCATCCAATTTGGTTAGAGAATGGGGACAGCAGAAGCAGCATACCCGGAGGGGAGAGGTTATTGCTCTCCCTTTGAAAGGACAAGGATGGAGTTCAGTGAAGGTATGAGGATTAAGCAAATGCTAACGGTGAGCATGTAAATGGGTGATCAGATTAGCAGGAAACCTGCAGGCCCTTGCATGTGGGGACAGGCAGAACTGTGGGGCAGCTAGTGGCCATGGGGCTCTTGCTTTGGCTGCTCCCGCCTCTCGGAGAGATGCCACTGCGCTTTGTTTCCAGGCTGGCTGTGGCACGTTGGTATTGTTCCAGCCTTACCACTTACTATGACCAGGCACATTTCAACATATTTTTCTACCAACTGTCATATGAACAGAGTATGACCCAAAACACGGCCTTGAGTATTTCAAGGTGATCATATAATGACCTTCGACAGCTAAAATTTCTTCAGTGTCAGACATTTGGTGAGGCTCAAAGATACAGAGATACTGAAAGATGGTTTCCTATCATTCAGTTCTGCAGGGAGAGAGGCAATGGCATGTGTCACACTCTGATGGGGTGGGGATTTCACACTCACCCAGAGAACCTTTCACTCAGCCTTGTGTGGGGCTTCCTCAGTACAGGATAAAATTATGGTCCCTTAGAAATTCACCATGAGTTCCCATGGACAAAAGGACATATAGAAAGTGTATCTTTACTCAAGAAGTAAGCAATGTGCAAAATTAATTTCATTAAGCAGAAAAAAATACTTGTATGTGGATTTTGTACATGAATTATGTAAGTAAGAGGGAGTATGTTTTTTCATCTAATTATTTCTGCTTTCCTACTCCCATGATTTTTGGTGAACTGCAGTTCTGCAGATGTGCTTCAAAACATTAAGGGGAACAGCTGTGGACAGCGTGGAGTTGAACTTCGGAAGAAAACTGGTCCATTTTTCTCAGTTCATAGAGGCGTCCCAACCTGATTCTTTTGCTGGACTCAAACCATCCCTGAACACCAGTAGTCACTTGTGGTTACTGCTTTAGTATAACTTCAGTGGCTTTCCTGGGGACCTGTTCAAAGTAGGAACTTTAGGATTTCCCCATGGGGAGGGAAGGGCCTGATTTAGTGCACATTAACCGTTCCTCCCCCAGCTGTGGTGCTGGGCTGCGAGGGAGGAGGAGGTCAGGAGCTGAGCCTCTCCCCTCCCAAGCACTGCCTGCACATCCCCCAGCCAACCTTGAATATGCTCCTTCACAATGTGAAGCTGCACATCCATGATTTTGGGCTGAATTGAAACTGGGCTTCAGGGGCAGCTAAGCCCAAACCAGACCCAAACCCCCAGTTTATCCTGATTCAAATACCTGTGAGATGATTGCTTTGAATTAGACAGTAAGTCCTTTTGTTTCCCATTTCTGACTCATTCTCTTTTACTGCCTCACATTTGCAGTAGCGAATGAATCCAACTGCCAGTTCGAAGAATTATTTTTGTGTCAGAGCGCGCCTGATGGAAGAGACACCCATTGCTATCCATTTCCATTAGCAGCCTGTCAATAGAAATTAAATTACATGAATAAGGCACTATCAGTGCCAACATCACTGCAGGAAAACATTAATTAATCCTCATTTACATTAGTCAGTGCTACCATCAAATAGACTCTTCTGTTGCTACAAAAGACATTTCCACAAATGATTGTTGCTGTCTGATAAACAGATTCACAGAACCTCACTGACTCACTTGTTGGGCACTCGCCATCGCGTTCAGGGTCTGAACGAAGCAAATGCTTTGTGGGATCCTATTCAAAGCCCAGGTTGAACATTGGGCCTCTGAGTCCTATTCAAACGAACTCAGACACAGAAGAGGTGGGGCTTCGGGCTTGAAAGAAAAATAAATCCCCAATTAACTTACAACAGTCAAAGCAAATTTATTTTTCTAAGGAGTTTGTGATGTGCCCGTCACCATTAGATCTAAACATCCCTAAGTGTCTAATGATCGTTCAGAGGGTGCTATACAATAGGAGGAAAACAGAGGGGACTGATCCTTCCCTTCTGGCTCAAGAAGGAAGGACTAAGAGCTAAACGCTTTCCCAAGTGAATGTTTAAGACAGACATGCCCTATTTAAATCACATAATGTCTACTTTGGGATTTTTGAACCCTGCTGAAATACAGATCTGCAAACCGGCTCTGCCTTCACTGCAGACTGAACAAAGCTCCTACATCCAAACACCACTGCCCTTTGAGGGGCTCCAAGACCCAGCTCTGCAGCATGGCTCATCTCAGGTGGCCCGATCCCCAGCTGCCTGCCCTCCCTCTGGGGAAAAGAAAGGAAGGAGCATCACTGCTGCATCAGGAGAGATGTCTTTTGTACCCAGCTTTTGGGAGATAAAGGAAACATGATACATGGCCAGATCCACAGCTGGGGCTTATCCAGTGCAGTAGAACTGACACCATAAAGAGTCCTCATGACCCCAGAGGCTTTGGTGATGCCCCCACAGTCTCACCATCCCATCCATCCATTGAGATGGCACAACTGACTTCACCATCAAACAACATGGACATGGAACTGTAACATAAGCAATGCAACCCTGTTGCCAGCAGGCCTTGATTTCTCTTCTGGACACCTCCTGGAAATGGAGGGTCTGCAAACAGGGATGGATCAGAAAGCAGTTTGGAGAAGTCAGGTGCCTGCTTTGGGATTGTAAGCCCTGTTTCTGGACATGGATACTGGATGCAGCAACATTTATGCTGTTTCCAAGTCTTTCCATGGATGTAGAGGGAGCACTGTGACCTGACCATCAGTCCCAGATGGGGCACTATTTTGCTTCAGGAGCTACACAGGTATTGTCTCAGTCTGAGCTGATTACTGCAGGCGTCTCGGCCTGTGATGGAAGTCAGAGATGAATTCATCAGTTCTGGTGGCAATAAAAACCCGAGAGTGATTAAGAAGGAGGAGCAATGAAAAAAAAACAAACCAAACCAAAACAAAGAGAACACGAGAACGTCTCTAAATCATGGCAATGACTTTCTAAATAAGTTGTATTGCACGGCTGGCTTTACTGGCCACTGAGGTGACCACATGTACCAGTGCCTCAGATATTTTATTCTGCGTTGCTTCAGGAGACAAATTGTTCTAATGGGAGGTGGGAATGGGTGGAAATGGAAACTGTGATGACGAGCAGCTTTTGCCAAGAGATAAGAAATGCCATTAGCAGTTCTTCTCTGTGGCAGACTGCTGGGTCATGGGCGCTGCTCCTCCTCCATAAGTGTTCAGGAGAGCGCTTCATTCAGCCACCACCACTGCTGGGGAGCTCTTTGGAGGCACAGAGCTGCAAATTCTTATCTCCACCAGAGACCTGTGTGTTTGTGCTCAGGGTCTTTCTTTTTACCTGCGTGGAAGAGTAGTACTGGTACAGGGCTGTAGACTGAAAAGTGCTATTTGGAGCCAGTAATTTGGGATAGAGAAATGTCAGTAAAATCAGCCTAAAACCTCTGAACTTGGGTGGGTTTTGAAACCCCATTCATTCAATACTTCGACTGTATAGTGTCTGGTACGAACTTCTGGTTGCTGTAATGTCTCTAGATTTACCCTAAGTGCCCTTCTGCTTCTTTCCTTCCTCTCACAAGGCAGGTGTTCATCCACCAAATGACTGTATGGGGCTGTATTAAACAATAAACAGCAGAGTCCAGATTAAAAAAAAAAACTTATCTGGGATGAAGATAAGGCAGAATTCACACAACTGGTGCATAACAGGCAAAACCGAAAGCAGGAGACATAGGATTCACCTCATGAAGACTATGCAGTAAAGCAAAATATACCCCATAACCTCCTGACATTTAGAGTGAGGAAGTGGAGATGTAAACAGCATCTATTTATTGGTCCTGCCCCAGTATGAGCTGTCCTGGGAGTGCAGGGATGGGGCAGTGGTTTCCACCCTGAGTAAGAGATGCTGCAATGGGGTTTTAAAGCTCTGCTGTTCCACATAGGAGCTGCTTTCTGTAGTGCCCAGCCTGGTTCTGCTGGGCGTAGGTGTGCAGATCATCGACCTCCTGTTCCTTCTCTCTCTACATTTATCGATCTATGGGGGAGAGAGCATTTCAGTACATGTTCCCCTGAAGCTGACACCTGAAACGATCTCTGCAGGAGATAATGGTGAACAGCCCTCAGTGAAAGCATGAGCTAAATCTGATTCACAGTGATCATTTGAAATGTGTTACCCAGTCATCTGCTCCCTTGTACTGCGTGCCAACACTAATATAATGAACCGCTGATCGTTCACTTAATAGCTACACTGTGGCTGAATAGCTGGGGACTCCTACATCATGTAAATTTGCCTAGATTTCATACGCCTACTGGTGACCTCCAATCCCTTTTTAAATGGTTTAGTTCCTCTGAATAGAATGGAGTTATTCTGGGTTGGGTTTTTTTTGTGTGTGTTAGATAAATGAAACAGGAGTCAGGTCCCCTAATGTTATGTTAAACTGTGTTGAATTATCTGTGGCAGAAGATCTCGACTCAGGTAAAATGGCAGGTATTGAAGATTTTTAAATGCTTATCTCTAGTTTTCCTTGCATGACCTGCTATTTTTCTTCTCCCAGTAAGTCTTTGCCCACTTTTCCAGATCATGAACCTTTCTGCTTCGTAACCAAGAGTGAGGATGTGAGGGCTGTTACTCAGGGGATTCTCACCAGGCAAGACAAGTAAAATTAGGAGTAATCACATAAAAATAATGTGGCATCATGAAAGACTGATAGTGCTGAGTGCAGAGAAGAAACTGCATAGTCTTATCTCGAAGGTTTTAAAAAGAAATCATTTAAAGAAGCCAGCTGTGGTATGTGTTAAGATGTCAAAGCCAAAAATCACCTTCAAATTACTCAGCATCTTAGAAAATGCCCATTTAATTGAAAACAATTGCCCTAACTAAACTCAGAGACTGGTTTCAGTCAGGAACCCAGACCATCTGGCCAAGGCTTTAGTCATCATGCATCTGAGAATATTGGCCACGTGGCAATAGGCAAATATGGTACGGTGAACAACCTGGTGTCCATGTCTCTTGTACTGCCTGTTTTTTCCCACAGCCCAGGAATGTGTGTCCAAGGGGGCTCAAGGGGCAAACCCTGCCCAGTGGCAGTGACAGAGGAGTTTTAGAAACATAGAAATGTCTGGGTTGGAAGGGACCTCTAGAGATCATCTGGTCCAACCCCCCTGCTGAAAGCAGGGACATCCTTAACTAGAGCAGGTTGCTCAGAGCTCTCTCAAGCCCCACCTTGAACGTCTCCAGGGATGGGGCCT
Organism: Ceryle rudis; assembly: GCA_033439905.1. Classification (NCBI taxonomy): domain Eukaryota; kingdom Metazoa; phylum Chordata; class Aves; order Coraciiformes; family Cerylidae; genus Ceryle; species Ceryle rudis. Next base: position 21,557 of record JAAGNO010022437.1, read on the forward strand.
CAACCACCTCCGCGGGCAACCTGTTCCAGTGTTCTACCACTCTAGTGGTAAAGAACTTCTTCCTTACATCCAATCTAAATCCACTCTTTTCTAATTTAAAACCATTACCCCTCGTCCTTTCACTACAGGCCTTTGTAAACAGGCCCTCTCCAGTCTTTTTGTAAGCTCCCTTCATGTACTGGAAGGTCGCTATTAGGTCTCCCATTAGGTCTCTCTATTAGGTTTTCCTTCTCTCTTGCTCCTGGACACAAGGCTAATCCATCCAGCTGGAGGCTCAGCTGATGATAAAACTGGGTGGGAGGCTCTTGCCTCCCATGCTGCATGCTGCCTCCCTCCAGCCTCTCAGTCTTGGCGCTCCAGGAGAGGCTGTTGCCTTGCTGGGAATACACAGGGCTCTAGGGGCTTTTCCAGTGTTCTCCAAAGAAAGGAGGTGGTGAGTTAATGAGGGGGAAGATATGGTCTGAGGAGAATGTTTGAACACCAGGCTGGAGAAACTGTTTCTTCCCCTCCACCTCCTATCACGCAAGTTGGCACAATGTGACAATCACTCACATGCAACTTTTAGTTGCCATGTGCTCAAAATGTGTCACATTTCTTTTTCTGCAATACACTGCCACCACACTTTATAGCACCTACGAGTCTTCCACTTGAAGTGGAGAGCCAAGGTGAAGTCTGTGGACACCAACCATCACTGCATTATTTGCTCTCTTGTCTTTCCTTCCCTGTCCCTTCCTGGGTCTGCTGAGCATGCATGTATGTGCGCACTGGGGAAGGGAAGATATGGGAGAGGTAGGAGATGTCCATTGACTTGGCTGTGCTTCAATAGGGATGTAAGGTCACAAGCACTGGATTAATACTTGACTTCAGGTGCTCACAGCCAGTGTAAAGTCTTTATGTTCAATCCACAAAGTCTGCTTCATGCTATAAAACATGGAGCATTCTGAAAAATCTCAATCTGAGCACTCCTAGTAATTGGGGAAAGTGGAAATTTTGACCTTAATCTCCTAGTTTCTCCTTTTTCCAGCATTCAGAAAGAGGTAATGCCACCAGGTCTCTCAGGAAGTCATGATAGTGGACTCCTCAATGCTGTCAGCTGAGCAGTTGCTCGGCTACTGCAAAGAACAATTGTTAGCAATGGAACAAGAAAATCAAGGTGATGATGATGCAGTTAAAGACATCCTTAATTCTTCCGTTTTACCTGTGCAGTACTTGGTTTTCCAGTCCCATTTATAGTTTCAGAGATACCAGCGGTTCTCACTGGTCTGTGAGAAATAAGAAGGGAAAAAAAGGATCACCCTCAGAGACTGCAGTTTCATGGTTTAATCCTGGGGTGGCTGTTCATTGACTCAGTAAAAGTAACTTGAAAGATCTTCTATCTTTAACGTTGAGTTACATCTCAAATGAGACAGACCATCATGGTGCGGTGAAAAGCTGCTGTAGAAAGGAGATGGAGAATTGCCAGGATGGTGAAATAGGGAGTATGTTTGGCTACACACGTTTCTTATTTGTGTTCCTGGGATCTTTGGAGGCCTAGCTGCAGTTCAGCACCCATTTTGTAAAGTTCTTGTTGGTTCTTCTCCTTTGTTGTACATGTGCTTTGAGATAGCAGGTAATTGCATGGGAAATAGAAGTTGGGCAAGAGACCAGGACGGGCTTTTGCTCTCAGTGGCTACCCAGAAAAAGTGAGGCGTATCTATGGATAAGTACATGCCAGACATCCCATCAGGATCGTGCTTAATCAGTCAACAGTGATGACCCCCCTAAAAATTGCCATTTGCCTTAGATAAGACATATCTCTCTGATAACCTCAGTATTTGCCTTATTCAAGATATTTCCCATAATGAGTACAATGAACTACGTGTTATTTGTTTAAGCAAAATTATTTATGTAGGGAAGGCTGCTTCTGTGACTCTCATACTCGCAGGTGCTTTTGGGTAGCCAATGGCCCAGTGATGTCCTGCTTCAAAGGAGCCATTCCCCCCAGGGTTGCAGTGAGCTGCCCTTGTCCCCTGCCCATGGACAGCCCTGACAGCCTGGGGCAGCGAGCACAGCTCCTTGTGGCTCTTTCCACCCACCGCCCTTGGGAAATTCACCCAGATGTCTGCTACAATCCAGCTTGCCACAGAGAAGCTGAACAAGGCTGGCAATACATTTTTATTCACTGGGTTTTTTTATTCAGTGTCTTTTTTTTCAGTTTCAACCAAGATTTTCCCTTTTTTTCAGGTGCCTTGGTGGCTATGGCCAGGAGGAGATGGTGGGCATGGAAGGTCATTGGGTGAAGATGTGATTGGGTCCATCATTTGGGGGACATGCAGGTGGACTAGAGCTCATGTGGCTGGGAAGTACAAGGTCACATGCACAGCCTGTGTCTTTCTTACCTGGTAAAGCAAGATGCTGAATGTAAGAGACTTTTCTGTGTTAGCCAAAAAAGGGAGAAAATGCTACAGAAAAGAATTGGAAGAGGAAATCTCCTACCAAAAGCAAAGCTCAAGAAAATTTCTGGAAAAGGATCGGCAGAGATTTTAACTTTTTCACTGTAGTTTATAAATATATATATACAAGCACACATGGGTGTGTGTCTGTCTGTGTCAAATCCCCCAGCCCAAGCATGGTATGCTGACCACTCAATTGAACCTGTGAAGAACATTATACAGACCTACAGACCCAGGAATGACAAGGATTTTACAAGGGGCATATACACACACAGGACCAGGAAGCCTAATAAGGAAACTCTTTACCATTTGTTTAAAGACTACATAATTTATGTTTTTCATCATCTCACAGAGGAGACAAGGTTGTTTACTTTGATTTGTTGATGCAGCAATTTTAAACATACTATATGGCATGTGCAATCTATCTGGAAAAAAACATGCTTTATTGATCGTGGTGGAACCACCCTAAAAAGCTGTGGCACATAAAGAAGAAAACTGTGTTTAAAGGATAGAGACTGTACCATTCTCACTCATGTTATGTATCAGCGCCCTTTATGCTCTATTTGCGATCAAAGACACCTGGAAGGAAGAATTACAGGAAAAGTAAAAAGAGAGGTTAAAAATGAAAAATATGAGGTGTGCCTTGGAAGGTAGAAGGCAGAAGTACCCACGGAGTCACCACAGGCTGCATATCTTCTAGAAGAAGCTGTGTGTCAACGTTTTTGCTCTCAGGGGCAGGTAGCTGTGAAACCAGAAGAACAACAGCGAGGCAACTCTACGGAAAATCTGCAGTGATAAATTGTTTGCTCTTAATATAAGCAGGTTCATAAACCAATCTGATCCCTGAAGTTTGAGAGAGACCAGATACCAGAAAGCACATTTTCATCTGCAGAGATGGCAGAAATCATACCTGGGCTCCTGGCCCAGGTATAGCGTTACATTGTGCTGCAAACAGGTTTGATTACTTGCGATGTCCTCGCTGGGTTACTCAGCACTGTCACGGGTGGTGAGGCTCTCAGAGCTAAAACAAGCTTTGATTTTGGCATCATAGGAAGAGCACTGTGTCTTGGGTGCACACAGTCTGTCTGACAGTGCTTCAGGAGCATGAGGTGTTCTTTTGGGCTGCCAAGCAAAGCACTGTTGGCCGTGGAGCTGGAGTGTGGCCCATCATTACCTGCAGCGTAGAAGTGGCCAACGAGGATGTGGTGTCCCTGCAGCTGCCCCTTCTCCAGGGGACCCCAGCCAAAAGTTACCCGCCTGGTTGCAGAGGGGGTGTAGGAGCAATGCTAATCCCATCTCGGCTGTGGGTACCAAGCTGAAGCCAGGGTGACCTTATGATTTCCTTCCATGCACTTCTCATCACCCCATCCACCCCTCAGTCCTTACAATGAGGAGTTTAAAGCCCCTCCTTTTGCTCCAGTATCCTTGCATCTTCTTGTTTTCATTTGCAGTACACAACTGCGCTGACGATTTTTAAGTGAGGACAGCAGACCTTCAATTCTTCAAACTTTTTACAAGAAAAGAGTGCACTTTGCCTAATATGGGCTGCTCCCTGGGCTCTTTGCTTACATCTATAATTTTAAACAGAATGAGTGGGTTTTGCTGGTGGCTTTTATTCCCTCCTTGCTCTCATTTGTTTTACTGTAAGGAAAATGTAGCTGTGTAGTCTTACTTCTTTGTGCAAAGGGTTTGTGTTCAGACAAAAGATGAGAAGTTACAATTTAAGCTTGATAGCACATTTTCATAGACTTGACATGCAAATGGTAGATACACACTGAAAAAAGGCAGATTCTGCCTTCAGTTCCTGAGCCAGATTGAAGTAGGTGGGCTAACCAAAAGAAAGATCTATTTCAAACTTTATATGGTTTATAACAACTGTTTTTTCCTGAATGCTCTTTACAAAAAATGTTACTTTTTCTTTTTTTTTTTAAATAATGCTTGTCTTTTGTGTTTACATCCTAATGCAGCTCAGAATTTATTGGCAATATCTCTTATCAGAACTTCTTGTGTTGTGGCAAACATTTATTGAGGCATTTTGTGGAGACAGGAAAAATAACTTAATCATGCAGTGATTCTTCCCTGTCCTGTAGCCTAACTTTTTATTAGAGGTCACGAAATCAAGATATCAAGGAACAAAGTGGCTAATGGCTAGAGTGGACTAGGAAAATCCTCTTCTTATCTCTTTCTCCTCTTTTCTAACTGAGGTTTTTTTCATCAAAAAGAAGTTCTATCTTCATTGAAGCATGATGGCTTTCCTCAGGAAAAGCTGGATTTCTTTTATGGAATAAAAACTTTTAATGTAACAATTACTGTTTCTTCTAGTAAAAATGTTTCAGCAGAAATGTTTTGACTAAATTTACTAATAACAGATGTGATCCAGTCTTGCTCCATCCTCTTGGCCATACTTGTGGGAGGGCACTGGGGTCTGGGGATCAGAAATCAGATTTGTCTCTGGGGAAAATGTGATTTCTTTTAATTTTTTTTTCCTCCTTCCTTGCATTATTTTCCAGCTGGATCAGTTTCCTGGGCTGGCTCACAGAGATACTGCATGGGCAGGTACATGCAAGGAGGGTTTTCTTGGTGCTGGTGAAGGATGAGGCAGTGAGAGGTGCAGGGACACTGAAAGCCAGCCATGCTCTTGAATGAGACGCCTCACCCCCATGTCTCAGCCCAGGTGGCCAGAGCAACCCTGGTGAAATGCAGCCCAACAGCCTCCAACAGGCTCTTGATTAAGCCATTATGTTTGTGACTAATTTCTTAAATATCTGCTTTCCATCTTATGTTCTCTCAAGAGCCTCCCGCCCTGCAATTGACTCACACACGAGCAGGTGCTGCTGGCAGAGACGGCACGTGCCAGTTTCTCCACTCCTGCCTCTGTACCAAGCCCCAGCACTGCTCCCCCAGCTTCCCCCGTCCTCAGCATCAGGGACAGATTCTGCCCAGACCTGCTCTGCTGCCAGTGGGGTCACAGAAATAACACCATGAAGCTGCTCACAACATCTAACTGGGGATCTAAATAATGTCTATAAATACATAAGGGCTGCGCATCAAGAAGGCAGGGATTACCTCTTTTCACTCGTGCTTTGTGACAGGACAAGGGGCAATGGATTCAAGTTTGAGTATAGTTCCACCTCAACATGAGGAAGAACTTCTTTATTGTAAGGGTTACAGAACACTGGAACAGACTCCCCGGAGAGGTTGTGGAGTCTCCTCTGGAGACTTTCAAGACCTGCCTGGATGCATTTCTGAGTGATCTGCTCTAGTTTTGTCCTTCTCTGACAGAGGAATTGGACTTGATCTTTGGAGGTCCCTTCCAACCCCTAACATTCTGTGACTCTGTGATTCTGTGATCTAAAGACCCATCAAGGTGAAGAAAAAGCAATTTTACTGTTTGCTTTACTTCTCCATGAATAAGAAATAGTTTTGAAGTGCACAAGAGGAATATGGCATCAGAAAACAAAACATATTCCACCTAGAAACTCTCTCATCTATATTTCTAAAGAAATCACTTTTTCCAGTGCTGAGTACTGCATGGAAAAAGTTATGGTGTCATGGCTGGGCGATCAGGGTAGGCCTGTGAACAAGCTGGTCAGCTGCATGGTGGGGATAAGGACTGGATTTAACTGTAGCTGTTAACACCATTGACAAATGAGCCTGACCTCCTAACTGAGTTACTCTTTCTTCAGGGAATGGCAAGAGGGGCCAAACTCACATGATACTGTAATGAAGCTATCATTGGAGCACTTGTTCAAAAATTGCAGCTCTTGCATTGCCTGAAAATAAAGTAATTCAGGAGCCTCAGCCCTGTGTGAACAGCTCACCATGAACAAGTCATGGACACCAGAGCTGGACCTCACTTTGCATTTAGGAAGAAGTCAAGGAGGAAGTCAAGGGAAGGGGTTGCATTTCCTTGAGTTAGGCATGGGCAAGGGGATTTTGGCTGCCGTGCTGCTGCAGGGTGTGTCCTCTGTCTTCTAGCAAAGGTCATGATTAAGGCATTATTTGGGGTGCTGTGGGCTATAGAAGAGGAGAGTAGGCAACTGTGTGTCACACACCCTCTTTACAGCAAAGTTCCCTTGGTGACCCATAGGTCACATCCTGGTGCAGTAGCTCCATCCATCTGGACAAGACAAGGAAGGGTTTTGGAAGCAGTGAACATTTCCCAAACAGCTTCCCATTGCTCTGCATGGAAGCTGGGTTTTGGACCAAAATGGCATAACCCACCTATTTTGGGAGCTACAGCTGCTCCTTTGTGCCTCTGAGCCATTTGCCAGCCTTGCTCTGCCCTTTCCTCTGCTGGAGGTCCTGAACAGTGTCAGTGAAGGCCATGAAAACCAGCTGCCCCTGCAGCAGTGAAAAATGTCACCTCAGAGAGCTCTGGAGCAGGAGGAGAAAGGGCAGCAGTTGCCTGTCTGCAAGGACCTCACACTACGTTATTAATGTTTGGTGGCAAGAAAAACATCATTGGGAAAGATTTTCCTCCCCAGCGCAGGGACACGGCTGCAGTCTGCATTGGGGCTGTGCTGAGCCAGCCAGTCAATCTATACAATTTCCAGATCCCTTCCTTGCTCGTCCTTAGCCTGGGAGAGCAGATGCGGCATGAGTGAGCTCATTCCTTCTTTTCCTTCCATATTAGGCAGACCCCTAAGTGTGTGCCCTTCGCAGAGCTAACATGATCTCCAGATAGCAGCAGATGGCACTCGACGGCTTGTGTTGTGTCCGCAACTCCTCACGCATGTTTCACCCTTCTCCAGGCTTCAGTTCCCTCCCCCAACATTGTGTCCCATCACATCATCTCTTGGGGGTGCAACTGCTGGATCATGCTCTTTCTCCTGTTTAAAGGTATCTAGCTGCCACCAGTGGATGTGGGCTCCTAGTGAGTGGGTACCACTTGGATCAAGCCACTGATGATGTGGAGAGACATTCCCCAAAAAGGTGGCAGAGATGTTTCTTTGCCTGGACGAGTGGTCTCCCTGTGTCCTGTACCAAATGATTAAAAATAGAGCAGAATAACTGAAAAATGACATACATTCTTTGTTTTCCTTGGCCTCCACTGGTGCCTCCTCCTCCCCTCCCACACTGTTGGGCTTCAGGGAAGTGAGATCATCCATGCTCTCACTTGCAGTGGGTCAGCCCTCACTGGCCCACCTGGTGCTCCTGTTGCTAATTATAACGAGGATGAGTGGCACTGACAAACACAGCTAATTGTCATGCGGTAGATTTTTACAGTAGATGTCTTGTGCTGATTTTCCACAGTAGTCATCTGAAAGTTGGAACACACAGAGGATAAAAGCCTTGGAGATGCTTTACAGATACTTGTCTGTAACAAGTGAAACTTGTACAGAAACTTGTCCTGGAAACAGTTGGATTTCAAGCCATTGCAAATGTTTGAAATATCTACGCAATGTATATATCGTAGCTAGTGGCTTCAGCACTGGGAGCATGTTCTGCGGTCTGTAACCACAGAGTAAGGGGGTTTTACCTCTGCCTGGCAGAAGAAATGACCTGGCAATTGGTTTTGTGAGATTAATGTAACAAAACACATGCATGAAATGGAACAAGGTGTTACTTGTGCAACCCCCCCCCAGGCTGGCAATCAATTTGAATCAAGTGTCGTGAATTTATTTCCTGGTGGGCAGACAGATAAAACCTGCTTTAATGCACAGAGAAGTGACTTAACTCCAAGTATGCAAAAACAAAGGCTTGATTTCATGTGGCTGATTCCCACAAATGAATCCATCATCTTGGCACTTGGTGTAAACCAGGAGATGTGAAACAATAGGCCTGCTTGATAATGAAGAGTAGATTACATGGGTCACCTTCTTGGGCTGAAACATACCCTCCGCCTGTGTGGATTATCTTTATTCCCCAGCTGCTCAGGGGGGTTCCTCAAGCATGGATCATGGCAAAGACCAGCTGGTGTAGCTCCCTGTGCCTCTTTGCCTTTGCAGACCCTGCCAGTCCCATACAATCCTCTGTCTTTGCTTTCTCCTCTCTGAGGGTGTTTGGCCCCAACACCCATATCTTCAGAGCTTGAGCGGAGAGTTTCACTGCAACCTGCTGGAACTCTGTCTTCCCCCACTATCAGGGAATGGTGGTGGCACCCTGAGGTCTTCCAGCCTATTGGGAAGGTCGTTTTGCATCTTGTCCTTAATGCCTGCAAGGCTAACTTCAATGTGGATGCTGTGCAGTGAGGAATAAGCTGATATTTGGGACAGTGTTCAGAATTTTACTTTTCCCTCCCATCATAGAGCAGCCTTTGTAGCCAAAAGGAGAAGGTGTGTGCTTAGCTCATAAAAATAAACAGTGTTCTCTGCTGCATTCCTGGACGTAATGTTTGCAGATCTGATATTCACTTGTGCCTCTCCGTCAAGCATTAGCTGGCTCAAATACTAAATATTTACATAGTGTGTGTCACGTGCAGACTGTGAGGAGGGAAAGCATCATCGCTCCTACTTACAGGGGTGTTAAGTGACTTGTCCACGGCCAGTCTGGAAAGACCCTAGCAAGATCTAAAAGCCAGCAGAGCTGTGGGCCACAGGGCTGCTCTCTTTCCCTGCAACTTTGGGAGCCATCCTTTTGGGGAAAGATGTTCCTTCCCAGTGGGAAAGGACCAATAGGGAATTCATCACAAGAACTGCTGTGTGCCTCTTGGAAAATCAGGCCCTTGCACATGCTGCAATGGCATCACCGAGAACAGGCGGCTGGACCTGGTACACAGCTTAATTTCACATGGAAGATGATGCCAGAGGCTTTAAAGAAGCAGCTGCCCCCTAACTCCAGAAATGACCCAGACTTCTGAGAAAATTCGTCTCTTCCAGCCTGCACAGCAAACAAATTGTTGCTCTTTCTGTTGACAACAAGCCATAAATTATCCTGTTACATAAAAGGGAACAGCAGCCCTGGAAGCTGTGCTCTGGCCATCGAGGAGGCATTTTGTTTTGAGCAGGGAAAGGCAAAACCCTTGCCTTTAAGTGAGATGCCCCCAGTTTACCCGGATTGGTTTTTGCCCAGCAGCCTGCTGGCTTTCTATAGGATTCTACAGTAAAGGTCGCATAGATGGCTTGGGAATAACACACTCCTCTTGCTACATGTCATGCGGATGGAGCTGAAAGTCTCCCAGGACTGGTTGTCTCCTGCATGTTTATTTTATTCAGTGGTATCATGTCAGTGTGTCTGCCTAAATATAGCTTCTGTGAAGAGCATTTCCAAGTTTCCTGTTACAGTTTCACTCGCAGTTACCTTACAGTAAATGGAGGAAAATCAATGTAATCTCCATTACGCACCGCATCTAAATGTGCCTTGCTGGAAATTCTGCCTGGATTGATTCCCCTCTCATGAAAACTGACTGTCTTCCCTGCCTCTCTCCATCCCTCTCCCTCCTTTTTTATTGGAATAAACCACAATTTTATCATTTAAAATCCCCTCACTCTCCTTTGTCTGATGTGCCTTGCAGATAAGGCTCTCAGAGGAACCAACAGTGCAGAAACCATGGAGTCCCTGGACAGAGTTGCAATGGCAAAGCCCGGATTAATCGACTCTGTGGTATTTGGACATGACCATTTCAGCAGCTTCTATGGCGTAAATTGAGCAGAAGTGTCAAATTCAAGGTAATCTCCGTATAGCAAACATTAGCCTAGAGCTTTCTTCTTTTGTCTTTTATAGACTAGATGGTCCTACAAGTAGCAAGAAAATGACTGATTTTAAAATATATTCCCTTTGCTGTAGTGTTTAAATACAGCTCTTTTACCCATCTCCACTGCCCTCCAGTAACATGTCTCTACAGATATAGAGAAAAAATACTATTATCAAATCCCTGCAGTGTCAGTGTCAGCCGGTCACCAGTAAACAATCACAGCTATAAAATGATCCAACAGATGTTATGCTAGAGATGAGTAGTCCAAAATAGAAAGTCTAAAAATACATCTGAAGGGCCAAATCACACCCTCTTTTTTATGTCGCGCTCTGCCATTTTTTTCCCACGATTGCCTCCTCAGTTCCAAATGTAGGTAGTCCCATGGCCACCACCACATGCTGGGATGGGGTACAACAGGGGGATGTTGTCATGTTGGGCCCTGACTGCAGTGGTCATGCAAGGAACAGTTATTTCCCTAAATAGGTTAATTTGAGGCATTTATTATCACTATTATTATTATTTATTATTATTTGCCCCTTAAATATCTCTGCAATCCAACAGCAGGTCTTTGTCAATTCCAACAGACTTTCAGAAATTACGCACATTGATATGTATTTGCTAAGACTTGGACCTGAGGCAGGATTTAATACCCTGAGGGGTTGTGTTGGTATGTACAAAAAGCAAAGCATCAAAGCCTCAGCTGTGCTGTAGGAAAGTGGAGTGGCTTACAGCAGAGACAGATCAAGTCACAAAAGGGGTTGACACCACTGTGCTGCCTATGGCAAGATGGGGCTGGAGCTGGGGGTCCTGCCCTCCCATCATACACCCCCAGTCCCTGAATCCAGCAGAGATGTTTTATTGGGAGATTTTGGTTTTATCTTGCTTCCACATCCTGAGACTCAGAGACAAAAGGAGAGCACAGAGCCCTCAGGGGTTAAGCAGCTGCTTTACTTTACAGTATCTATCAAAGCTTGGAGACAAATGCAGGATTACTTTGTGCTTTTTTGAAAGGAGGGACCTAGAAGATGTATCAGCAACATCCTTTCTGCAGAGAAGGGTGCTGTGGACAGGAGGATCCCAAAGAGGTACCCCACAGACCTGCCACCATTTGGTCCTCGGGGCTAGTTCCTGCAAGTGAGGAGCAGATGACACCAGTCATTCTGGCCTGTGGTTGTACTATCTCAGTCTGTGATCCTATCAAACCTCGTGAGCCAAACAAGACGAGGCCACAGCAGCAGCTGGCTGGGAGATATCCAGGAAAAAGAAGCAAGCAAGCAGCCTTTACAAACCTGACCCTCCGCTCAGTTCAGGGCCTCTGCAAGGAGATTTGGACATGGGACATGATGGGGCATTAAAGCCTCAAATCTGGGGTCAGTTCAAAGAACCCAGTCCTAGTGCAGTCCCTTGGGCTGCAAACACTGCCCTGTCTCTATGGACAGAAGCAATGCAAGCAATACGACACGAGAGAGTGGAATAAACGTTCAACAGGGGAAATTCAGATTGGGCATTAGGAGCAGGCTCTTCACGGAGAGGGTGGTCAGTCACTGGAGCAGGCTCCCCAGGGAGCTAGTCACAGCACCAAACCTGTCAGCATGCAAGGAGCATCCGGATGATGTTTGTAGTCATATGGTTTAGTGTTACGTAGTCCTGCAACCAGCAGGGACTTGGACTCTATGGTCCTTGTGGGTTCCTTTCAACTTAAGTATTCTACGTTTCTACATATTTTGATGGCTCTGGGGACATTAACCTGTAGGAGATTGTCACTGTTGTTCCTCACAATCTGTAGTGATGCAAAGACAGGCCCCATGTCTCCAAGCTTGGGATGAGATTGAAGCCAGAGTCTTAGCAGCTCTCTGCTGGCATTGCTTCTGCAAGTGCTGATTAATTTTTTTTCACAGTTCTAACAGACAATTTGATGTGATCACACAGTCCCCCTCTTCTCCACTGCTTTTGCCTAGTGGTGAAAATGCTTGTGTTAGCTCAGTTTCAGAGACTGAACCAGGGAACACCATCTTCCTCTGGCAACACAGAACTAACCAAGACATGGAGGTGGCTTTGTAATGGCAATCAAATGACATGTCTTCTAAGGCACGCTACCTGGAAGGGTCCCAGCTCAGCCCCAGTGCAGGTGATGGTCCCTTGGTGTTGCCTGACATAGGTGTTACGTGAGCTCTTCCCTGCCCCAAAGCCAGTGCTGCCAGGGACCGGGTGCTTTGACTGTCTGCACCCTCCACCCAACACCTTCTCAAGCTAGGGCACGTGACACTAGCTAGGATGCTCCTGTTTCTCTGTGGAAGAAAATAATAAAACCAGAGCAAATTTTAAGGGAAGCCCAGCCTGTGTTTATTTTCTTCTGAGATGGCTCCCACAACTAATTTTTCACTGATTAATTTTTGCTCACTGGGTTGTTTTTTTCAGTTTTATAGAGACTTGAAGCTGAACTCATTTACTCTAGAAAGAATGCTTCTTGCTTCAGCTTCCCAACATGGGTTAAAATCAATAACATTAAAGTTTATTTTAAACACTTTAGTTTATCAGAGCAATTTTCTCAGCATTCCAGCCTGCTGTCATTTTTTTCACTGTTATTTGCAATGCATTAGGTGTAGTAAAAGAAAGTTTCACAATCCCATCTGCTTTCAAAGACCTTTCTAACAAACCCCACAATGAGGATATAATTCATTTGATGACCTTGGTCAAAAACAAACACAGGCCCCAAGACACAGCATGTGCAAAGGGGTTGATACACACACAGGTTTTGTTATAAAAAAAGGTTTTATGTGTCACCATCTTGCCAAAGCTGGCTGGCCTTGTATACACCCAGCAGCATTGCTGCTGCTGGCTGGGGAGCCAGGTATTTCTTTGGCTCATTTGGAAAACATCAAATATATTTATGCTTTTAAATAAGCCCCATAGCCTGGCAAATGTCTGTGCCCATGAGCTGATGTTTGCAAATACATTGTGCCATTATCTCATCAGCTGAATAAATGTATGTGCAAAGTTGCTCAACCGCAGAACTTGAAAGGAATGATCAGACATTTTTGCAGCTGAGAAGAGGTTGGAGAACGCAAGGTGGGCAAATAAATTTGCCACAGATGAAAGATCTCTGCAGGTGAGTCCTCGAATGAGAGGGCAGTTGGGTGTCCTTCCACGTTGCAGATGTGCCTGACTGGTGCAAAACAGGGTTTAAGGTGATTCAGAGCTGCTGCAGGTTCAGCCACTTCCATGTGGAGTCTTAAGCCATACGTGGACAAGGCTTTGAAATTTCCCCACACTTCTGAAAATCAGGTCACGTCTTGAGTACTGGCCATGGCATTAAAAGTCTAATTTTAGGCTCTTGGCTGCAGCAAGCATCCCTGTAAATGCTCAGCTCCTCTGCCAAGCTCCTGTAGGCTGGAGTGGGAATTTGCATCAGGGAGGCTTTACTGTCTGCACTCTGAGTTGGGAGTAAGAAAACAAGACACAGAAAGATCATCTGGATAGAGCTGCTCCTGAGAGGGCAACACATGCAATAGAGGCAGAATTAGTGATTTAGGTTTTCAGCACAGTTTTAGGTCCAGACCTGTGACTTTCCCTCATGTTTCCACTCTCCTCACATCAGGTTCTGGCAGCTGCAGGCTGCCACCACACTGGCCTTCCCCTGGAGCATGTGGAGTGGTCCATGCTCAGGGCCAGCACCAGGAGTTACCTGTAGAAACCAGAGGGTAGGTGTGAGCAGCATGAGATTCTGTTGGCTCTGTTGTCCCATCTCACATCTGCTACACACAGGGAGTGAGATGAGGACTGCAGAAAACTTTTCTTCTGGGAAGGAAGTAGGAGCAGGAATGGATGGTGGAGGCTTAGAAGAAGGAGAGGATGCCTGCTTGCCACCCTATACCCACTGTTTCACATACATAACTGATACTCTGAGATGACCCCTGGGTTATCTGAGGATGCAGATTAGTTTAGTACTTGTTTGCAAAGGACAGTTCTTTTACAGTGGTGTGAGTTATCTGAGATGCAGGCTATACGCATGAAAATACAATACTCTGAGCTCCTTGAATCAAAGCACCGTGATGTGATAGTGAGATACATATTATAGGGTCTTAAATCATGTCTACAGCACCGATTACAAATTCACATAGTCCTGTCTCAGCATGTACCAGGATCAGACCTGGAAAAGATTCTTTGGGGATGGACTATTCAAGTGCTCCAAATTCCTGCTCAATCTCTGGGAGAGGATATTGCTTAAGGGCTATTTTCTTTTCCCAAGTCTTTCAGCTTGGAGAAAGTGCATGCCACTTGCAGAGAAGGTCCTGGAGATGTTTGGAACACAGCAATTACATCCAACCACTACCACACTCCTTACACAGGGCAGCTGGCAAAACATCAAATTTCACAGAAGCTATTTTTTTTCTTTTTAATATTGTCTTTATATTTAAATGTCAGTGTTAAACTTTTGCTGTAAGTTCTGGTCCAATATATCACATCCAGGAGTGAGTTCCACGGGATGTTTGAGGCAACCACTGTGACACAGAATCTAGAGACAGCAGGTAAGGAGGGTGCTGTAGGTCCACGGAGAGAAGTTAAACAACGGGCCTGACCCCTCCTCTGTGTTTGCTGACACAGACCCATGCACTGGGATTGCTTTCAGCAGCTGCTTTTTCCAGGGCATATTTCTAATGGAAAGAAAAGCACTCAGGTCTGAAGACTGCGACTTAAGGGCAATATAGAAGGCCCAATCCTGCTAACAAGATGCCCTTTTTTAAATGAACCTTACTGAAAGAAGCCCCAGTTGGTGTGCTGAAGATGGCTTTAGATAGGGGAGTTAATTACTTTGCAACCCACAGCTGTGAATATCAAACGCTGGGAAAAGCCTCTTGTTTTGCCCAGCTCTGCAGCTCTAGAGAGGAAATAATGGCCGTACATTTAAACCAAGAATTACTGGGGTAGCCTCAAGCCAGGGCTGCTGATAAGCAGCAGCAACAGTAGGGTGGTAAGGCAGGCAGACAACATCTCCAGAAGCCTCAAGGCAGGGCCTTGGCAGGGTAGCCACCGACAGATGCTGGAGACACTTTCCTGACCATAAAAAGGTCCTGGGGGAGCTCAGATGCAGTTATGGCTTGGGAGGGAGAGAAGAGCAATTTCTCTGCATGTTTCCATCCCATTGTCCTTTCTCTGGCCTGCTCTGTGGTCAGAAGTCCTGGAAATTCTGCAAGTGCTACTTTTCCTCAACAGCAGATCTGGAGTTCAGTGTTGACACTTCCTTGTAAGCTGGACACATCATTTCAGGAGCTGTGCCAAAACAATAAAGGCAAAGGAAAGTCCTGCTATCTTCCTGTGTAGTGTAAGTCAACATAGACCCTTCTCTGACAACAATGGAACTGTATTTATTTGCATTCAGACTGGCTTGGCCCCAAAGCTGCAATAAAGCCACGTCATTTCTGTCAGGACAGTGGGCAGTTGAAAATTTCCATCTATTTTGGGAGACCTCTTGGAGTGGAGATGCCTCATGTTTCCAAGAAAACTGATGAAACCTGAAAGGTTTAAACCGCGGTCCTTCATCATGACAGTGTGGGACACATGGACTTCTGATGGAGGTGGCAGGAAAATGATATAATTTAAGATGATCAGAAATCCAACCATAGTTGCTAAGGTCATATGCTTACTTCAGTCAAAGGTGTATGGACAAGGCTGCACCAAGCTCAGGCTCCGTGGGCGGATGCCACTGAACCTGCAGGCACATCTGTGCTGGGCTTGGCGGAGCTACCAGCCCTATGGTTGGCCCAGCCTGGTCACCTCCATCCTGCAGGAGTTACACTTCCACATGAAGATGGAGGAAAGGCTTTCGTGATGGATATTTATGGATCTGGGGTCCTTGGTGGGTGGTTGGACACTGCAGAGTCGTGATGACAGACAGCTGTGGGCCACTGAGTACTTTCCTCCCATCCCTGCTCTGAGCAGACCTGATCCTTTGAGATCCTGTGTCTTCTTTTGTGATGATTTTCATCAGTGCTGAAAAGCAGCTATACAATTAATTCAGTGTAAAAACATCCCCTGAGATGGGTACCAACACAGAACATTCTAGGTAACACACCAGACTGAAAAAGAGCCTTTTAAACACAGCTTGGTTTAACTCTGCTCGCTCTCAGTGTGGCAGGAAAGCTCCCACTGATGGCTGTAAGCAAATTTAAGAGATTTTGGCTTGTGCATCTATAATTAGACTGAGCAGAAGGCAAAATACTCCGTTATGACAACTTCAGAGTTGAAAGAAATAGGTCTGAGCAGATGTTGATTTGCAGGATAAACAAATTAATTCAATTCAATTTAGTCCTTTCTACCATTTGAGCTCTTTGTTCTTTGATTTAAAGTGCTCATGCTGTATGCGTGACAAAAAACACATGCCAGGACAGACACATAAATCTGCAAATAGAAAATATATCCAGTATCCTTGTAGGTCTGCTGTATTTCCCTGTAGTCCTCTAACCTTTAGGACCTTGGCTTTTACCCAGGGCTGGTGTTCTACAAAGAAATACTCTATTTACAAAGCTTTAAGCAGCTTGCAAGTGAAATGATTGCCTTTGAGGCAGAGACCTCTCAGGATTACAGTGCTGTGTTAGGTTGTACTAAATAAGCAGATTGAGCCTCCTGGGGTCCAAATTTTCAAGCATCCCTTATAAAAGGCCTTTTGGTGAAATGATATTGGGAGGGGAGTCAGACTGACCTGCACATAGAGGGCTGGGTGCTGAGTCCCTCCCTGCACATCCATCTGGTATCACCCAGGATGGCACAGCCTTTGAGGATGGTATTTTCTTGAAGCACTGGAAAGCCCAAGCCTGTGAAGTGTGTTTGTGCAAATCACTTCAAAATAAGTTTGGTTGAAAACAAACAAACAAATAAATAAATGAGAGACCCCTCCTGCAGTCACATACTCTTTCTGAAAAGCAGAGGTTGCATTTAAAGGACTTCCTTCAGAGGTCTTGGAGAGGTCCGTGGCTCCTCTGACTTCCAAGTTTAGACTGAGACATAATTCAGCCCTTTTAATAATTGAAAGGCATTTGAGTCTTCTTAGTCCAAAGGAACAGATAAGCAGCTTTCTGAGTACTCAAACTCAGGCTGGTTTTATAAGGGGCATTAGTTCAATAGTCTTTGCGTGCTTAATAATGTGCTTTGTAGCCTAATAGGAATATTAGTGTACACACAGGCTTAGAAGAATTGTCTAATATTCGTATTGTTTGGCATTTACGTTTCTTTAAATGCAAATGCCAAACGACTGTAAGCTAAGACAGTATTATGCATGCTCTTTGTTGTATGTGAATACACTGGTACACTAAAGAGCAACAGCCAAATGTTTTAATTTTGCAAAAAGGAAGTGAGCACATTCAAAAAGTCAGTGCTCAAACACAGGTCCCATGGCAGAGTGTAAATGGATGGACCAAAGAAATGAGCAGAGGGGAAAACAGGATCCCAGACTTTGTGCTGTGTGGTGGGTGGGCTGAACATTATGTCCATGTAATGACCTGGGATACCATCGATCTGCTCTGTATCGGATGCTGCTGCAGGGGATCTGATGTCTCCAGGTGGCACAAAATGGCAGGCACACCCCTGTGCCCCAGAATGACCCAGCTAGCCCAAAACCATTTAAAGGGACGGAAATACTTCATTCCTAACCTGCACAGATGGCTCCTGTTCACTCCCCTGTCTTATCCCTATAGCTCATCCTGCTGTAATGTGGCAGAATGAGTGCTGCTTTGCTGGCAAAATAAAAGGAGCTGCAAAAAAACCCCAAGCTGCATTTGATGTCTTTCCTGCAGGTGAGCACTTTGTTTTTGTTTTGAAAAATGTATAGGATGGATAATTGCAGCTGGAGGTTGGCAGTAGAGGTAGAGCCTATTGCACGAGATGAGACTCCTGTCCCTACAACCATGTGGGCTCTTCCCAAGCACTGAGGGCTTCCTCGTGCTGTGGAAGTCTTGGACAGAGATTGGTCTTGCGCCCTTGGAAGTGTGCAGAGTGGTCCTGCCTGGCTCCAGACTCCCTTCCCAGACCTACCTGCTTCCAGGGGCTCAGCACAGGGTCTCTACTTTTTTTTTTAAAAAAAACCCCAAATCTTATTCCACCTAAATGAACTAAATACAGTTGTACCCAAAGAAAAAAAAATCCTCAATTTTGTAACAAGAGTGAATGCTCTGTTGGTTCTGCACGGCTATATGAACATTTTGTTTGTACTTTATGAAGCCAGAGAGGCAAAACCAGCCCTGCAAGAGCCAGTCCTGCAGAGCCGAACCACCTCACTCAGCTCCAACCCACGAGACTGTATCTGATCTTTTCCAGAAGCCGAACCTTACAGTACAACATGTTTTACAAGGAGGCATCTTTGCTCCATAAAAATGAGTCACTTCATTTAATTTGAAACTAGTTGCATTGCATGTTTCCACTCCTCTCTCTCCCCACCGGGCAGCCCTGGGTGGGTGCTCAGGTGCAGATGGCAGAAGGAAAGCTGGGAGAAATGTGTCACCCTGCAAGAAGCAGAGCTTGGGTGCTGGATCTGTGGGATGCTCATGTCTCAGCTCCATGGGCTTGCCCTATCCAAGAGCATCAGAAAACCATTCTGGAACAACTCCCTCATCCCAGAGGTGGAGGTGCTGTGGGGTGGGCAGTAGCTAGAGCCTCTGCACTTGGAGGCAGGCTGCATAAGCCCCGTTTCTCTGGGAAAGCAGATAAAAATAGCCATGAGAGATGGGCCACAGGCTGCGCGCTCCTGGTGCCAGATTTGTTTTGGACTGCAGCAGCGCTGGGACTCAGGCCCAGGTCACGTGCAGTGCCTGGGAGTCAGGGGATGGGGGTGGGGATGGATATGGGAATGGGAATGGGCATGGGCATGGGACAGGGCAGCTGTGAGCCAGCCGCTGCAGCTGGGCTGGGGCCAAATACGATGCCCTGCACTTCTGCACCCCTTCCCTCCGAGCCACAGTCCTCACTGGGTGCCAGCCCAGCTTCTGTGGGACCCCTGTCCCCCTGACCCACACTGAGAGCTGCCTGGGACAATCATTAGGCCTGAGGAGGTAATGAAGAGGATCGAGGCAGTCTCAGTTTCTTTATCCCTTGTAAGAGGGTTTGCACTATAAGATGAT
Organism: Ceryle rudis; assembly: GCA_033439905.1. NCBI lineage: Eukaryota > Metazoa > Chordata > Aves > Coraciiformes > Cerylidae > Ceryle > Ceryle rudis. The sequence goes on from JAAGNO010022437.1 coordinate 40,735, forward strand.
ACCTTACTCCAGAGCAGCCTGGTCAAGTGGAAATCAACACTAGCTAAGTAAACGCTGATCATCCTGCTTAGAGACTTGAATTAAAAAGCTTTGCCAATCAGCCTTGATTGATAGAAAAAGGACAGGGCATTAGGATCAGTCATGCGGCTTTAGAAGGCAAGACCTTTACCTCAATTTTTTTTGCTTCTTTTCACATTTGCTGACACCTCCCTTTTTAATTGAACTAGGAGCAGACCTGTATCATTGCCCACAAAATATTTACATATCGCTTTTACCAGTGAGAAAAAAAACAAGTCTACACATTAGTGTCCATCTAGGAGCTAAATCCTATGCTAGGGAGAGCTGTGGCTCTGCTGTGATCAATAAACCCGTTAACCTTCACTCACTGCCTTGGCTCTATGAGCGCCCCTGGAATCAGATCTTATTATTTTGATGTATTTGTGTTATTTTGATTGCATTCGTCTGAGAGACTGGGATCAGATTGCATGAAAGAGCAGTAGAAGAAAGAAAAAGATAGAAGGAAAAAATACCTACCCCAAAATCTGAACAAAGGCATTGGAGGCGAAAAAAAGCCATTTGAAAAGATGAAGTTGGCAGCATGACTGGGAAGAGGCAGAAGAAGAGAACACTGGGTACAAAGCTGGTACCTGGCTTGGCCATCTCCTGTGCATTGTTACGGCTGTGTGCAGCCCAGAAGCTGCTTAGTGTGACATTGCCATTGCAAACCAGAGCTGATGCGGATGGGACGGCCTCTACCCTTATAACACCAGCTGGCCAGCAATGCAAAGGGTTGTGACTGCTTGGAGATGAAGCTGTGCAATTTTCACACACAGACAGCTTTGACATAACTGTGCTCCCTTTTTGCACCGAGATCCTGTTGCAAGCTCCCCTCCCTAATCTTTAATGATATTTCATAAATATCAAACAAAAGTATCAGTGACAGAGGTTGCTCACCACAGCAAATGAGGTTTTCTGAAGCACATCCATGATGAAACAGAAATCTTGAATGTGTCCTTCGTCACTTTGCCTGTTCCTGAGGTACACCCATGCTGGATTCCCGACATCCCCAACCATGACAGAAAGGGATGGGACAGATCCTGACACCACTACCAAAGAGCAAGAATACATGTTGTAGATGTCTCCTTCCCTCTGTTCTTGCCTCTGGAAGGTCCCAGCTCCAGGGCCTGCATATATATGCTTGGGGCTCCCCTGTGCTTCCACCACCCTGATAACCCACTGGAGGAGGAGCAAATGTGCTGCACACTCACGCTGGGGCTCCACAGATGATTAATAGCAGTATGGAGCAGTGGGGCTGGCAGAGTGGATTAGCAGCTGATGGATTGCTGTAACGCAAGCCCTCGCATCCCTGCTGCACCACCAGCTCCAGGGTCAGCAGCACTTGGGCTGCAGTATGAACCCAGCCAGGCCCGCAAGCTGCAACTTGAAGTGTGTTGAAGCTGGGGAGCCGTGGAGGGCCAAAATCCAACTTACAATTCTGGGGAGACCCGTGGAGAGTGTTGGAAGCCTTTACAAAGTCCCTTGCTTTGATGTTGAATAGAAAAGAGTGCCCGAAGGGAACATGGCATGAGCTTGCAATCCCTCTGGCTTTGTTTTCCTGATTTTAATGCAGAAAGAGCACCCTGAAACTCCAGGTGGGAGCAGGGGGAGCCTGAAGAACGAAGTGAAGGAGGTTACGAAAGAAGCACTGTGGGTTATCGGTGCCAGTGCATTCCTGCAGGGCCGGGCGGCCAGGGCCCCTTTCACAAATCCTGCAGAGCTGTTTGCACAGCACCCACCATTTGTCCCAAGAACATTTCTTAAATTGTTTCTAGCACTTTCAAGTGTGTGATTGTGCCTTGTCCAGTTACTTTAGCAATTGCTACATGAGCAGGAGTGTTACCTGAACACCCCATCCCCACAAGCACAAGGCAGGTCTGCCGGAGGTACCCACAAGGTGGGCAGGAGCTGGAGGTGTATTTTATTCCCCATCACCCCTGTTGGCCAAGCTCATCAGAAACCTAATTAGTGACTCTGGCCATGAAACCCATCCCCATCCCTAGGCTTATAAGAGCATCTGGAGCAGCTGCAACTCTGGAGGGGACCATCAGACTGGAGCACATCATTTCCCATGGCCCCAGACACTGCCTGTGGCTCCTGGGGAGGCTTCTGAGGTGGTGGCTGTGTCATCCAAGGGGCACCCAGCTCTGCCTGCTATCACCTTTTGGTGGCTTTGGAAAGGGCTGGGAATGGGACCAGTGCCATGCTAAACATGCTGATGCAGTGGGACAAGGCTGGTGATAACCAGTGTTACCATTGCACCTGGATCCAGGTGGGATGTTGTCCTCCTGGGCTTATTTTCAGGGGCATTAATTAACTGCTCTTTTTTTTTGTTTGCTTCCAAGCATCACTTCACAGCTGCAAGGGATTGGGGTTAAAACCAGGCTGTGCTTAGAGGCTGATGGCTGTGCACTCAGATGGCTCTGTTTGGAGGGGTTGGGCTCTGGCATAGGTGGCCTCAACCCTAGGAACTCCCCACAGCCACACACAGTGCTCATGTGGCACCTGGTCCATCCTTCGTTGGTTGGATGTGGCTGAGCTGGGGCTGGCTACTGGCTGCCACAAGCACATTCATAGCAATGACAGCAACATTTCACACTTGTAAAATGATAAAATCATGTTTACCTTACTGTGGGATGCTCTACCCATTGCACCATAACCCTAGCACTGAACCACAGGTGGGCACAAAAAGAGGCCAGGGATTTTTCTATTAATGAGGCCGGGGCATGAGGCTAGCCACTAACTGCGGGTGGCTGACAGCCATTCCTGCATTGCCCATTCCCGGCCCATTTCCACTGTAACCCAGTGTCTGAAAAGCGTTTCTCGGAGCACCGCTGCTTTTGAATATTTTATTAGAAGCTGAAGCCAGCACAGGATATTGAGCACTTCAGCAGCAAAGCAATACAGTGCGTGGCTGGCATCTGATTGTATTTCCAATTACAAGAAATGCACTGAAGCCAGTCCTGAGGCAGGCCAGAGAGCTCTGAGTGCTGCAGGTCTGCACCATTTACCTATGTTATGACTTCTTTTCCTCCCTCATGATTCACCTGGAGAACAATTAAAGCCCTTGAAAAAATGTGTTCCCAATTGAAGAGTGAGAGTGTCTCTGATCAGACAAAGAGTAACATTTGCAGTGGCACAGGATTTGTAGGAGCATCTCTTTTTTTTTTTCTTTTTTTTTTCTCTTTTTTTTTTCTTTTTTTTTTTTTTCCTTTTTCATATCAAGCAAAGTCCTGTAAACTGGTGGGAATGAAAACGCCTGCTGAAAAACTGCTCAGTTTTCAGTCCATGGCCTCCTTCCTTAAATTAAATTCAGGTCTGGATTTGGGCTGGGTTTTTCAGAGCTCCACTTCACTGCTGCACTGTTTGAGATGTAGCACCCCAAAGCAGAGCAAGCACAATCCTTTTTGAAGAGGCAGAGTCCGGACAGGGACTAGATTAAAAATGGCTGGTACCTGCTTGGCAAGGCCACTCAGCAGCATCCCTGGGACTGCAGAAGTGGATACCGTGCTGCACTGTGTCCCTGCCGCTCAGGCAGCAGCCCTGCCCTGCCCTGCCCGGTACCTCCACACCAGCGCAGCTCCCGAGACTGAAGCTGCAAAATCCATTCTGGGTGCACAGGCCTTATCCTGATCCCTCTGAAGCCGCTACGTGCTTCAGCCGATGGCTCCTACCAGCTTCAAACAACCGTATTAATCTGCGACAGCCTCCCCCGCTGAAGTGCGCGGGGAGACGAAGGCGCAGCGAGCCCAGCAAGAGCTGTGCGGCCAGACTTTTATGGCCACAAAGGCCAAGTCGCACCTGCTGACGGTTGTGAATAGACTTGCAGACAGCGCCAGGTGTGCCGTTTCACCAGATTGCACAACTGGGTGTGCCTCGCGTCTATGTATAGAGCCCCGGCCAGGGGGATGCAGCCTGCTCAGCGATTGTCCTAATTTAGCAAAAAACCTATTTGTCCAGCGGGTCGCCCCACTCGGTCAGCACGTGTATTTCAGGAGCAGTTATATCAGTTGCCCTTGGCCTGGCCCTGGCCATGGCGCTGTGGGGAGCCAGGGACCGTCGCTTTTATTGTTGGTGGGGAGGCATGATAACGAGGGAGCGGCCGGAAAGGCAAAGGGCTGCCGGCCAGGGGAGTGCGTGCCCAGCAGCGCAGAGAGCATCCCCACTAGCCCCGGGGAGCCAGGGTGGCTGACGGTGACGTTACAAAGATTTTGTAAATTCAGACTTCACTAGAAGCCTGGGTGATAATTTTAGTTCCCTTAGATTATATCCCAAAGCCACATCATTAAGATGTGAGAGATGCTAAGATATGTTTTTCAGATGTGGACCACTTGGAATCAATAACAGAAAGACACTGATCTCATGGGGATGGTTGGATGAGCTCAGATAAGAGTTTTGCAGGCTGAAGTCAGTATTCATTAGCAGCAAACCGGTACGCTGTTTTATTCCAAACTGTCTGCTCTCCGTGGCCATGTGTGTGCTGGCACGTCCAAAGCTTACGTCTAAAATGCAGTTGTGATTTCAAGATTCCATTAGAAGCATTGTTTTCCTGCCTGGCCTTGGCCGATGTATATCAAATTTGCTCTAATTATGGCCTTTGAAATGAGCCCTGACAATAGAATTGGCATCTTGTAAGTGGAATTGCTCTGTTCTGTTGTTTGGGCTTTTTTTTTTTATAAATATGAATCATCAACTATTTTGAGAAAGTTCAAGCCCTTTCTCCCACATTTTCAACTCTTCCTAATGCCTTATAAATATTCTCATCAAAATTAACAGGGGAAAATGAAAAGGATGAAGATATATTTATATTTAACATTGCAAAGCCAAACAGCAGAAACAACGGAGCTTTATGTACAGCTTTTGCTATATTGCACTGTTGCTGTTTCTGTGGAAAATCTCCAAACTGGGGAAGGAAATCAGAGTAACCTCTTGAGCATTTTCTTTCTGTCTGAGAATTACAAACTGTGGGGACAGCCACAGGACTGAGGTGTAGCATCCCTTGGGGTGTGAAGTCTCCACAGCCACCACAGTCCCCTGGGATTTTGTAGGTGTCTGCCCAGTAGACTTCTGGGGAGGGACGGAGTGTGAGGTGGGGCAATGCTGCTCAGCTTCTCGCCTGGCCTTCTGGATCATGGAGAAGTGCTGAAGGGCTGCCCAGCTCATGCAACTGACCTATGGAATCAGAGTTAACTGGAAGAGAAATATAAATTACATCAAAAATGGTTAGTCTGAAGCCTCTAGCTTTGTTGGCAAGGTTGCCAGTGCCAGCCAGGGTAGGGCTGGTGCCGCACAGGTGTCTCTGCACCCTCATGTGGTCCACGGCTTCCCTCCCTGCTCATGTATCCATGCTGCATGGGGTCCCCTCTGCCCACACTGTGACTTCTCACTCTCCCCCCCGGCATGGCCCTAGGGCTGAGCTGTGAAGCAGGCAGACCTCAGGCACATACAACTTGCAAGGCCTCCAACTTGCTGCCCAAGTGATGGGGAATAGCTTTGTGCTGACCAGTAGCAGCAGTTTGGGCCAGATGCTGTCAAGCCTGGTACTGCCCTTGGTGCTCCCCCAATGCAGGCGCTCGTGGGGAGGGACTGGACATTAGAGGGACAGCCACAGTGTCTTGGAGAGGGCAAAATACATGTATTTCAAACTGTCCAGCTCAAAGACACCCAGCCAAGGCATGATCAGCTAGCAGCAGCTGTGTCAGAGAGCAGAGATTTTAGGACTTTCATCCTCCCTATCACTGCATATGGCCATGGGTTCTCCTTGGTGGCCTAGAAGTCCATAGTTCATGATGTGCACATCACATGATGGCACAGCAGATCTAGCACTGGCTGACCTGGGGTGGTCTGATGTGTCCAAAGTGAATGCAGGTGTTGAGGTTGGAAGGCACTTCTAGAGACTCATCACTGAAATGTGTATTTAGTCTGATGAATCACACCTTGAACACTTGTCACCCACAAGCTCTCTTGCCCTATCACAGGGCAAGAGATGTTCCAGTCCCTTGATCACCCTTGTAGCCTCTGTTGGACTCTCATATTTCCCTGTTCCACTTCAATTGGAGAGCTCAGAACTGGACACAATACTCCAGATGTGGCCCTCTACTCTGTCCTAGTGAGTGTGTTCTCCTGAGAGAGAGAGTCCAATGGAGGCTACGAGGGTGATCAAGGGACTGGAACATCTCTCTTATGAGGAAAGACTGAGAGGCCTGGTGCTGTTGAGTATGGAGAAGACTGAGAGGGGATCTTATTAATGTTTACAAATATCTGAAGGGTAGATGTCAAGTAGAAGGGGACAGTCTC
>JAAGNO010022437.1:47188-62154 GCA_033439905.1 Ceryle rudis
GGAGAAGACTGAGAGGGGATCTTATTAATGTTTACAAATATCTGAAGGGTAGATGTCAAGTAGAAGGGGACAGTCTCTTCTCAGTGGTGCCCTGTGATGGGACAAGGGGCAACAGCTGCAAAATGGAACACAGCAAGATCCACCTCAGTGGTGGAACTTGAGGAAAAACTTCTTCACTGTGAGGATGATGGAGCCTGGAAAAGGCAGCCCAGAGAGGTTCTGGAGTCTCCTTCTTAGAGATTTCCAAAACCCACCTGGATGTGTTTCTGTGTGGCTTGCCCTGGGTGATGCTGCTCTGTCAGGGGGCTTGGACTCAATGATCTCCAGAGATCCCTTCCAACCCCTAACATTCTGTTATTCTATGATTATATGGGTGGGTCAAAGCCATGGGTTCTCACAAAGGTCATTAATGCAATGTGAGTGCACCTTGGGAAGCACCACATCCAGGTCCTGGATGCATCAGGGGAGGGAATGTCTGACTGGGGGAAATCTCTCAGCATCACATGACGAGCCTCTTTAGAAATTTAGTTTTGTCCATTTGTAATTCTGGGGCAAATGGTATAAATACCTACACGGTGCTTTGAAAAATTTCAAACTCTGCTCCCTCTCCATTACACTGATTTATTTTTCCTAATGAATGCATTATATTGCAAAAAAGGCTTTTCACATGTAGCTTGATACTAAACAGATGAACAAGCTACTGTGTAATAATTTTGATGGAATCAAATAGATATTTTGGTAATTACATCCTGGAATAAAAGACATTATCTATTATATTTCTTGTAGTAGATTATAAAGGCCTCAGCAGCAGTCAGGACACATTGTACTAGACATCATAAGGACACAGAGCAGTGGAGATCCTGCTCTAAAACACCTTCTAATGTAAATATATCAGACAGACAGAATTTTTTTTTTCCCACCATAACTCAGCCTGACTCACCACAGACTAGGCAGGGTTCAACGCAAATGTGTCTGGGCTTTCACAAAAGGTGTCTGATTCCCACAAAGGCTGCTCTTTCTTCAGTGGCTTTCCAAGGACCTTTCCTTGGAAAGGTCCCCTTCCTGGAAGTGTTCAAGGTCAGGTTGGATGGGACTTTAGCGACCTGGTCTAGTGGAAGGTGTCTCTGCCCATGGCATGGGGGTTAGAACTAGACAGTCTTTAAGATACCTTCCAACCCAGATCTTTCCATGGTTATATGACCTTTCCTCCCTATCAGCAGGAGAATCAGCAAGTACCAGTTCTAAAAGTTTTGGGATTTTAAAAAATATTTATTTATACACCTATTTAGATATGCAGTGATTTAAAATCAGCCACTGGTTACCATCAGGCACCTGTACTGCATTTATTCCAGTTGCTACATTAAAGTTTGTGTATTTGCAGTGCTCACCTTCTAAACATACCTAGTGCCTCAGTAATCCTAGAAATACATATGTTGGCATGTTAATTAACATTAAGTCAATGAATAACATAAAGCAGTGTATAAATTGCCAGACTTGATTCTCTCTTATTCATGCTCTTAACAGTTTCACATGACAAATAGTCCACATCTAAATTATGCTGATAGAACAATACACATTTTAATTAGACCACTTTATTAAATCAAACTATGTTGCTCAGTGTGTCTGTGCAGGTTACGCAGGCTTCAGTGTAAACTGCACAAATGATGACAAATTCTCTCAATAAAGTACTTCCAATTATTAGATTTCAAGGAGCATTATCAGAGGGGCAAGTCCTATTTGTCCCATTCTTCCCATTTGGGGGATAAGGAAACAGGCCACAGAACACCTCAAATTAAAAGAATTTGGCCTTTCAAGTTCAGCTCTAGAGGACTAAGTTTGATGTAATTAATCAAGTACCCATAAAACAAACAAAGAAGCATGTGTTCCAGTTGAAGCCCCCATCATTCATCCCTATATCACCATCACTGCTGCTCAGCATTATAGTGGAACAAACAGAAGCAAATAATCTTACAGCTGGTCTATTGTCAAAATGACGCATTAGCAAAATGGTTTACAGGCACATTTGCTTATGAAATAAAGGCTTACATGTTCAGAAATGCAAACATTTTCTCTGCACAGGAGCTACACACCACAGAGAAAGCGTCCCCCCTGAAAGCTGTGCAGAACTTAGGAACATAGTTAGGAGATCTGTGACTGTTAAGGTTTGCTGCCTGCCCCCCGGATATCAGAAACTACCGCAAACACACAGCTGCCAGTATGTACAGACCACAGTGACAGGCTTGTAGAGCAGCTGCACTGAGGTCCTGAGCAACTCTTCAAAATAGTGCTAGATCAGTGCCATGAAAAAGGAAAACTGGACATATTTACTTAGCCTCTGTGCAAAAATCAACATTTGCCTCTGACAAGCAAATCCTGGCCCCATTGAAGTCAGTAAGTGTTTTGCTAATGATGGAAAATGGGTCAGGATTTTAATTCAGATTTTACTTCCAAATTTACTTCAAGAAAGATTTGCTTTGTGAAAAGCTGAGTTGATTGAGACAGGAAGATTTGAAGTTTTCTGTATCCACAGAGCCCGCAGGAAAGCTTTTCTTAAAATCATGGTGCTTTCATTTTATTTTTTGGTAGCTTGGGTGCTATGTTGTTTTGGAACCACATGAAGCTGAAAATGACACCCATCGTCTTTGGGAGGGTTTCATCATAAGCAAACTTCATAGAGTCTTCTAAAGGTATTTCTACAACTTCAATCAGCTCCCCTTCTTCAGGCTGGCCGCCTCCTTCACTAGTCCTCATCTGGTCTGTTACTTCTGCATAAAATAATGTCTGCCTAGAACCTGTCACACCAACTCCAGACCTGGAAGAAAGCAGAAGAAATCTTTAGATAAAAAGAAGGTAGCTAGGAACTAGGAATGGAAACCTGAGTCCTTACTGTGTGTCACTAAGCAACATCAAAATGCACATCCTTATTCTCTGCTAATGTAATTTTGAACCCATAAATGCAATTTTGTTAATATAGAAATTGTTTGGAACTTTCACGCAGAAATACCAACACTTTTGAACACAGTTGCACATGAAATGGATCTGTCTTCAAATACAGTCTGCAATTTTGGAAAAAAGTTTGGGAGAAAATAATAATAAAAAAAGATAGTTTTTGAATTAGTGAATTCAGTTCTACATATGCTGAAGTTAACAGAAGTTGTTTCAACTGACCTTAGTAAAAGCCGGACTGCACAATGACTCAGAGATTTACCAACAACAGGATGACACTCCTCAGTGTATCTGTATGCTATCATGCTACATTTGCTTGTTTTTATACAAATATTTAGGTTTTTTTGCTCTTAAGAAGATTATGTCCATTCACAGCTGGAGCCTCCAACTCATGGACTGTATCGGTACAAGCACATAAAGGCAGCCTGAGAGTCTTTCTCTATCCTTCCTGAACTTTAGCCTTGACCCAAATGGACCACAGTAAGCACACATGTATCTGAAGTAATTCAGTCTCCCCGCTAAATTTGCTACAGTGGATTTAGTCGAGGATATTTTAGATTATGTAGTCTTTCTTCAGCTAGACCTCTTGCTGTGTATTATACTTATTTGTTAATCCTCTGTTTCCTTAGGACTATTTCATTTAGGTATTATTAAATAAGGGATAAGTACATAATCCACTCATTTAGTCCTTCCAAGAAAATATTCACATTGTAATCACAACTTCTTCATTTCACATGATTACAAGCGACTTTTCGCATTGAATCTGGATCCAAAGTTCACTGAAACTATGAATGAGGCATTAGGGCAAGCTGAAAAATTAGCTTCCATATAATTATACATTCAGAGGATTCTAAGATTTGTAGCAGTGTTACGATCTTAGAATGTGTATCCATACTTACCCCAACCATTAGTCAACTAAATCTTCCAGTTAATCCAGCATATATCACAACCCACAGCACCAATTAATCACTTGTCTCTCAATTTTCTAAAAACACTGGCAATTATTTTGTTTGGGGAATTAACAGTGATTACTGACGTTGGTTTCTTACATCAGTATACACTTCTTTTTAAAACACAGACTAGAGAGTGAACCAGGGAATTCTTTTCCTAAAATTAATTCTTATACATTCTGTGACTTTGGACAAGAGGTTTCAACCCTCCAGGATCATTCCTGTGTATCTAAGAAAACCTTAACCATCTTCAGCACTTCCAGGAACTCTGAAGGCTGCTATGGGATTTCTTTCTCTTTGGGTTCATCACTTTTATGTCATTGTCAGTAGTGGTTTTTTGATACATGTTTTAAACTAAAAAACCCGTGACCTATTAGGACACGTCAAGAGGCCACACTAAGTTTTCCCTCTCTCTTCCTTCTCCTTCCACAGTGGATCTAATTCAGTATTTACTTTCTCTAAGGACCTCTTTTCTGCAGCACTGTCCCTGTTATTTTTGCACCACTTCGATGAACATCAAAGATAGTCTGCTGATAAAAGATCCATCCAGGGATGAGAATCATCCATGGACTATATGTGCCACTGGTACCAGATCAAATGTCTTCTCAAGACTCCCTGTGCCACACTCCCTTTTCCCTTCTCTGATGGGAAGCTGCCTGGAAGAGTAAAGCTGTTTGCCAGCCATGCTGCCACTCATTCCACCTCAACTGCAGATCCAGCCAGCAGACAGCAGAACACAAATGCAGCCTTTGAAAGCAGCAGGAGTTGCACACTGGGCCCAGCATGCTGGCTTAATCATTCTGATCTCATTATAAAAGTAAGGTAGATTCATTTCTTCATCGAGTTGCTATCGGCAACCAGCTTGCAAAAGTCAGAATGACATTTTTCATGCTCATGTGCTATCAGTGCCCTTTTTGCCATGAAGATGACGACACACTTTACTAGATTCCCTTTGAGTTAAATTACAACATATTTCTCTTGGTAGTATCAAGAAATAATATATAATGTTAAAAAGCAACAATGCATTGAAATGCTGATTAAGAGCAAACAGATCTCTCACAATCCATCACGGCTGGCTATTTAAGCTCTAGTCATTCAGTGAACAGTCTCCATCAGCTTAGACACCTTGATGTCTCTCACTGACCACTGACCCGTGTGCAACTCACTCCTCACAATCGTAGCTCTTTCCATGGGAAGGACCCTCACTGAGTGAACGTATTTGTGATGGAATAGTGCATTGTCTGTTCATTTTTTGTTCCCTCTTTTCCTTCTTTTCTTGTGTGAGAAGGCAGAAAGGATTTTTTTTTTTAAATCAACTACAGCTCTAGATCTGTTTTTTCTCTCTATATATATAGTGATTACTCATTCTTCAATTGTTTCAGTAAGAATGGCATTTCTAGTAATTAAATAAACATGGGAAGACTGGGCCTCAGAGATTGTTTTTTGGTAATTGATAATAAGACTAAAAAACCCCTGCTAATTTATACTGTAAAATTTTCAAGACAAAGAATGAAGCTTGCTATTCTCTACAGGTACTGTAAAGAAACACAGCACTATGCACAATATATTTCACATTCTGTCATTTTTGATGAGTGTTAAGTCTGAGATTCAACTGGGGTGCCCCACCTGAAGAACGATCCTAAACTGAGCATACCCATGTCCACTTGACCTTATGTAAAGTTTACATATGAGAACATAGAGACTTTATTTAAGAAGCCCTTCTATAAGAACCTTCTGGCTTGATTATTTACAGCATAATCTCCTTCTATACCACCTGTGACCATTTACTTAGAAAAAAGCTGCAGCTGTGGGAATCACAGGAGTTCACTTTCTACGTGTCCTTTCTTTAAAGTAAAGGAAACTGCTTTCCAAGGTGCTACACTGTATGATTCTGTTTCTTGCCACCTTAGCTCAAATAGAACGGAGTGATTTCAAGATACTGTTATTTCATTGTATTCACTCATATGATACTTCTGTTAAATTGGTGTTTCTAATCTTATGAACTAAATGCATCAAGAGTGGCTACTACACTGACCATAATTTAAAAGATGAAAGCGCTGGACATAAATGTCCTTCCTTTGTTATGATGCCCAAAGTTACTGGGCATCATGTGCATATGCATCATATGCATTTCTTCAGGTGTACTGGCACATAATCTGCCACAAAAAACAACAAAAAATTTGCAACAATACATAATCGAAGGAGGCCATACGCACATGCTCATTCTTTCTTATTTGATTACCTAACTTATCTTTCTCTGCTGCAACTTTGCCATGACTTATTCATAAAAACCAAATAAAACTGGTGATTAAAAGATGATTAAGGGACTGGAACACCCGCCTTACGAGGAAAGGCTGAGAGACCTGGGGCTTTTTAGTCTGGAGAGAAGATTGAGAGGGGATCTAATTAATGTCTAAAAATGCATGAGGTCTGGGCGTCAAGAAGGCAGGGACAACCTCTTTTCACTTGTGCCTTGTGATAGGACGAGGAGCAATGGATTCAAGCTCAAGCACAGGAAGTTCCACCTGAACATGAGGAAGAACTTTTTTACTGAAAGGATTACAGAGCACTGGAATAGACTTCTCAGAGAAGTTGTGGAGTCTCCTCCTCTGGAGACTTTCAAGACCTGTCTGGATGCATCTCTGAGTGATCTGCTGTAGTTTTGGTCCTTCTCTGGCAGGGGGGTTGGACTCCATGATCTCTGGAGGTCCCTTCCAACCCCTAACATTCTGTGATTCTGTGAAAATCTTCCAAATGAGCTATAATAAACTCAAACAGTGCTGCTGTTAATACTCATATTATCGTTTTCTACTCTTTCCTCCTCAAAACAGCAAATTTAACATTTCTAAGAGTATTCTCTTAGAATTCTCTTAGATTTTGAGAATCTCTTCACTATTTAGAGGACTGACTTTGAAGACTACTTATAAACATATTCACTGTTTTTATTTATGGTCTAATTAATCGTCCATTTCAATGCTTTCAGAAAGAAGTTGAAAGATACAGGAATATACTTCAATTCATAAAACCGGCATATTTCTTACCTTTTTTTTTTTTATTTCTTTCTCTAAATGTTCCGATTTACTCTGCCAGTTGATCACTTTTGCATGGATCCAAGTGGAATGCCCTTTACTAAACAGAATATTCTCCAAATTGCTCACTGCTGCCTTTCACATTTCCAGGCTCTTAGATACGAACGTATCCTGCCTGTTTTTAGAAAATGGCCCAACAATCAATGCTTTTGATATTTCATTTGGTTTAGTACCTTTGATTTTTATAGAAATCAAAAGTTAGCAGTTTTGTTGCTTTGAAGCTTTTCTGAGCCTCCATCTGGTTGAAGTAATACAGTGTTTTAGCATATACCTGTGGAAAATGTATATAGATGTCAGTGATTTTGGTACTGGGGCTGGAGAAGGAAGAGAGCAGAGAGGGAGAAGGTGGTTCTGACTGGTAAATAGGCAACAGGCAGCTATTACATTTTCAGTGTGCTTTCAGGTTTATCTACCACTAAGAACTTCCTATGCTTTTGCACTTGCACATTCTGTGTATGATGTTGCACAAATTTTGATGTGCCTTTAATCACAGTTATGTTCCTTTTTCTGCTGCCTTCTTCCTCTATCCCACATCTGTGACATATGCTTTTCCTTGCCCTAGTATTTCACATTACAAATAAAATGCTTTTGCCATGGTCTGAAATGAGTCACCTATTAACAGATTACAGCTATATTCATTAGCTTTGCATCTGTGGAAATCACAGGGGTCAGCACACCCGAACTGCAAGTGATGAGTTTCACCCTGGGAAAACCACCTTCCTGATAAAGGTGTCTCCCCTTCCCAGTATAAGAGAGGCTTGGTTTGGGGGAGGGTAAGCAGGGTCTGAACCCACAGCACTCGGGCTTCAGTCTCACTCCAGGCATGTCATGGCTCATACTGACCCAGACCTGCTAAGCCTGGCTTGACCTAGCTGATCGTTCCAGATGTATTTTGATGTGTCTGTATGGTGCTTACCACTGTGGGACAAATGCAAATGATCTGTGGAAAACACAGCTCTGTTTTCCTCATCTCTTTATCGTGAGGATCAGTTTCCTCTGAGAAGTTTACAGTTGTTTCAATCAACAGCTACACGGCTGACAAATACTCTTAGTCAAATCACTAGAGCTTAAGCTCACAAACCCTGTAACTTCAACAGAGAGATACTTTGAACACCAGAATTCTATTAGCACTAAACTTTTAGGGTTGCTTCAGAGACAATTAGAAACCTGCATTACCTTTGACTACAGCAAGTCTAAGAATGTAAGCATGTCAAAGCAAGGATACCAAAGTGGTATGGTTTTCGTCACAATCGTAACTTCACTGTAAGTTTAACACATCAAAACAAGATTGTAGGCTGCATTCCCATATTTCATTTAAAATAAAACACTCAAGCACTGTGATTAAATCATGCTATGGCTTTCAGAGCCGTGGGCAACTTGTAGGCAACAGCACAGCAGAGAAGCAGTTTCTGCAGAATGACAGAAAAGTGCTTCCCCTGCCTCCTGCCCAGGGGTGGGACTGGCTGGCAGAATGAGGCTGTAACTCAAGTGTTTTCTATCTACTTCCTTCTCAGACCAGGGAAAATACAAGAGACAGATTGTCACTCCAATCTGTTTTTGAAACATAGCAATAGCTATCACAAAGGCTTTGTGTAGTTCTTCCCTTTCAGTAAATGAGTGAGGAAATCCACAGCACATGAAATAGAGCTCACAAAATGGGACTTTTCACTCGTCGTATCAAAGGTCATAGGCATAAAGATACATCACATACACATTTTTATCCCAAGTGGGAAACAGTGTATTATTGCTTAAAAAAAATCCCAAACAAACAAGTTTAGTAGCTCCTAAATGCCACAAGAGAGATTTGAGTCCACTTTACATCTTTGCTGATGCTCAGGAACAGCGAGTTTGCTTCACACTGAGTGTGCGCACACACGTGTGCATGTAGGCACAGATGCACATTTGCAAGCAGGGTCAAAATTCAGAGCTTGTACTCAAGATCAGCTTCGCCACCTTCTCATGTCTAGGTGCTCATCTACACCAACCAATCATTACATTCATAGGTATTACATTCTTAATTTGAAGGAACAAACATGTAGGAGAAAGTAAACAATGTCTTATTTTCTCCTCTGCTGTAATGTGGGGAACAAATAAATTGACTTATCATGATGAAGAGTTACTAGGTAAACTCAGATTTCTGAAAGAGAGCAACAAAAGCTAAATTTACCTTAAATTCTTAATATTTAACAAATATAAAATATATAAGCAATCAGCTTTTACCTGTTCCTATCAACACAGAAATATGGAGTTTTTTTGTTTTAATCTGACATGGTTATTGTGAAAATTCTTAAGTGTAGTATATCCTTTTATAAGAAGTAAGCAAGCTGGATGCAGAATCTGGGTATACAGTGAATATATAATTCATGTTTACAAAAAAATGCAACACAAATCTCTCTTATTTATGCTGAAATCAAGTTCTATTTAGGCATGCAACACGTCGACTGATGAACAGTGACATGAAGCTCCTTTTGTCACTTCTTAGGACCTTTGTACAGTTCTGACATTATAAGCAGCAGGTGCAGGAAAAATGCAGGGAAGTAATTAACATAAAATTATATTACATTATGCCATCACCCAACAGGTGTACTAGCAGGTGATCTTTCTAATTATAATGCACTTCAACATGTTCAAGGCTGTTATTCTTTCTACATAATAACCTGTGAATACAAACCATTTTTACCCCATTGCACAGAGGCTAATAGCCATAGCACAGTAATTGGAACATCCAATATTAATTCTCTGAATGCTCTTCTTTGTTCTATACTTTTGGAAAAAAAATCAAAAGTAGGAAGATTAAAGTAAGTACCTATGTTAATATAGCCAGGCCCTTAAACTTACCCATCTGATTTTTTTTTTTTGCAGTGGGGCTGAGAACCTGCAGCTCCTATTGTATCCAATTCATAGTCAAGAGTTTATTGCAACCTCTGGGAGAATATAAGGATGTAACAAAGGGAAAAGAGGTTGACCCTCTGGTTCAACTTTATCCTGATGCTCTGAGGTGTTATTTAAGCCTGAATAATTTTATAAATATTCCTCAAGAAGATGGTGATTTTCAAGAACAGAGCAAAAATACTGTAACTTTCAATGGCAATAACCTCTAACAGCAGCAACATCAACAACGTATTTTCCTGCCCCTGTCTTGTAAGGAAACAAGTCTCAAGGAAGACAGCTGGAAGTACTTCAAATTAAGAAACTATCTCACAGCTGAATTTCACGTGAGATTCAAACTGAAAACTGCTGGGATACCATGACAGAAAAAATGCTACATGAGTAAGTTCAAGGCTGTTCACTTACAAAATTTTGCATTTAGAAAGAAAAAAAAAAAAAAAAACAAACAGCCTAAAGGGAAGCTCAACGATTTCTTTTAGAGCTTTTAAAAATTAGCAATTTAATTTGCATCCATTTTCATGAAGCCTCAGTTTACATTAATACTACCATAGTATTAGCTTCATTTTATCATTGAGCTAAATGGTTCCTTTACAGCCATGGTATCTACCACCTATGCCATTTTTGACTGAGGCCATACATACAGTTGACAAGAACTCAACACGCCCGTAGGCATTTAAAGTTTCAGGAAAACTCCAAAAGTGTATTACCTGCTGTCAGAATAGAAAAAAACCCTTTTTTGTAATTCCAAAATGAGGTTACTTATTGTATGCCAAGCACCAAAGTCGAAATTTTTATAGCCATGATAGAAGAAGAAACTCATCACACAGTTTGTAAACAATACAGATTTTTTTTTTTTTCAGAATGATTCTGGCCTCTGTCGACACAGCAAAATGAGCTTTTTGCACCTTTTGGCTGGCATTTTTCTGTAATATGAACAGATATTTCTGATTCTTCAAAGTGTGATTCCTCTGACCTTCTCCAGTCAAGTTCCTCTTAATATGTTTGTCTTTCTTGTTACCTGCCCCTGATCCAGCCTCCTTCATTTGCTCACGCTATGCTGTCCTCCCGCTGCTGAAACAACTTGTTCCAAAGACTCTTGCTCAACTACTGTGATTTCCCCAAGTCCTGGCTTCTTTCCTGATTTCTCATTGACTTCACAGCTACTCTGTGGATCCTTCAGGGTAATCAAGTCTGATACCTGCTTAATTCAGTGCCTGACTTCTATCTGATGAATACTATGTCACAGGAGCTTTGACAGAGCTTAAGAATAAGATCCAATGGCTTATTTATACGTGCTTTTGAGATATTTGTAGTAGTATTAACTTTTTATGGTTAGCCGAGAAATATGAAAAAAAATTTTCCCCAAACCACTACTACAGGCCCTGATAATAAATGAGGAAAAAAACCCACTATCTTCAGATTACCTCCAATCTTTACTGTTCCTGCTGCTAGAGAACAGAGCAAACTTCTGCTTGAAGAGTCTAAGTACTTTCCCCTTTTCATTAAAGAGAATTCACCACAATGAATGAACTTTCCCCCAGTCCATTTAGTTATCAGCCCATGCTTTTGTCTCCGCATTATTCCTTCATCTCTTCTTCCTCTTTTTCTACTCAAGTATTTTCTATTCCACTTTTTCCTCTAGTCTAAGGTCTCCCTACACATTGTCCATGCCCTCCCCTTCTTAATCCATTAGTCACAGGACTGTATTGACCTCCCTAGTCAAAACTGTTTCTCCCTTTACATCTGATGTGCCTTCTGCTTTCCATGTCCTTCTGCCAGGTCGAGCTCAAGCCCTGCTTTTATTCCAGACAGCCAATTTCCTTCTCATGACCATGATTCCAGAAAGGGGTGTCATTAGGAATACAAGACAACTCCTTGCTTTTAGACCAAAAGGTGTGTTGACACAGAAACCCTTGTTTGTACAAAAGCCTTTTCACTGCATGCTACTCTTAAGATTTTACCTACAAAAATCTAATAGAGTTAACTCAATAATTATTAATTACACTTATCTAAATATTTTAATGCAGTTTTATTTGCATTAAGAAAGGAACAACAGCTCACAGATTTGTCAGGAATGTATCAAGAGCAGTCAAACAAATACCAGCTATGATAGGATAACAAGTCTTGTGGATAGGGGCAGAAACACAAAATAACTTCAGTTTATTAAGGCTTTGAAAGCTGTCTAATGTGACAATCTCATTAAGAAGGTAGGAGATCATGATATACTTAGATATTGAAGAAACTGTGAAATAGGTGCAAAAGTAGTATGAAAATAGTACTCATGGAATGGGTATCACTGTCAGACTAGAAATACAAACTAAATAGGATTCCACTGGGGACTATCCTCCATTTACTAAAATTCAGTATTTGGTTTTAGGACTTGTATGTTGAAATACAGACTGCAGGTAGAAAAGCTAAGATAGGTTATTTATAAGAAGCTAGAGATGAATATTAGAATTCAGAAATTTTCCAAGAGCTATAGGATGCCATTCAGTAAAGGCAAGTTCAAGGCTCTGCATTCAGGCAGCATCAACGAACAGCGCAAATGCAGCCAGGAGGTGGATGACAGTGCAGTGATGCTGCAGAAAACAGATTTGAGAGAGGGGAGGCCTTGTGGATTGTAAATCAATAACATTATGCCACTGCAAAAAAAAAGGCAAATGTCATACTACAGCATATAAACAAAAGCATCTGTAAGACTAGGGAAATAATGTTTCCACCCTATCTGACACTGGTAAAGCCTCCACTAAAATGCTGTGCTCCACTTTGGGCACTATATTTTTAAGAATATGCAGACCAGTTGGAGAGAAGGCAGAGGGCAGCAAAAGGAATGATCAGACATCCAGAAAACATGGGCTAAAGCAAAAGCTCGAATCACCCAAGATAGTTTTGCATAGACAAAAATAAAATAAAGGGGAGATGTTCAAACAAACAAACACGTGGAAGGTGCGGGAGTACTTCATGTCCACTGGGAGCAGGGTCGTAAATCTCAGATGTGAGAAAAGTGAAATTTAAGCAAGACATGAGGAAAAACTTGTTCATGGTACAGATAGTTAGACACTCCAGAGAGAATGCTGAATCCCTGCAAGAC
This sequence comes from Ceryle rudis, assembly GCA_033439905.1. Classification (NCBI taxonomy): domain Eukaryota; kingdom Metazoa; phylum Chordata; class Aves; order Coraciiformes; family Cerylidae; genus Ceryle; species Ceryle rudis. The sequence goes on from JAAGNO010022437.1 coordinate 60,154, forward strand.
AATCTAAGAACTGATCAGATTTTAGAGACAGCACAGATGTGCATTTGTCAGAAGTGATTTAAATGCAGCCAAGCCTGATCTCTGGAAGAGAAGCAGTTCTAGATGAGATGCTCCCCAGTGATGAGTTCCTTCCAATTCTCTTTTCTAAGGCTTCTCTCTGACCTGATGCACTGGATCAAAAAATAATCTAGAGCAATCATTACATGGATCATTAGGGTAGCAGGTAGTAGGAGAAGTGCATGATGCATTGCAATTATCAATGGCATGCATATGCATTAATGTAAAACTTTATGTCAATGCTTTATGACAGTCACAGCATGAAACAACAGCATAAAGCATTTGGAAAAGCCTCTTACACTTTGAAAAAACCCAGAAATTCTTCTGTGTAATACAGCCATTACAGAAAAATGTCCTTAGCAGACCACAAGGGAACCATAGAATCACAGAATTGTCATGGTTGGAAAAGACCTCTAAAGATCACTGCATCCAACCATCAACCCAAGAAAATCCAAACAACACAAATCAAAACCAACACCCCCCCCCCCCCAGTTATTTCCTGTCTTTGCATCAAAAGCTCAAAAATCCTCAAGGATCTTTGGCTGAAGGAAAAAGAACAGGACACTCCTCATTGGAAGACTATAACATCTAGAATGAAATTCTAATACAGAGGGCAGGAAGTTCAACAAAAGAAACAGTAAAATATCAATTTTGAAGCTTCAACCTTTCATATTAATCTAAAAAAAAAAAAGTAAATACTATACAGGCCCTTCTGATTTCAGCATGGATCTCCATGACCAGAAAGCTGTGCCCACACAGACAAAGCAGGATTGGAGGATTAACATATAAAGTGCCCTTTACATGGGTCTCAACAAAGAAAATTCCAGTTGTATAATCTCTTCACAAGTCAGTGCAATTGAAAAAAACCCCAAACAATGAAACAACTGAAAGAAGAACCACCTGTAAGATACAAAGACATTTATCAACCGAAAACCGTATGGTGTTTTAGCCAGATGTAAATCATTAATGTTGAGTCAAACTTCTACATGGAAGCTACAAATTTATATATCTACAGAAATTCTACTTATTCTATTTTGTGTTTGTGTACAAATACATGCATATACACATCTGTATGCTATAGCCTGTCAGTGTCACCCGACCTGGGAAATTCTATAGACAGCTTTTACTGATAAATCTAGAAGGCACTTTTTCTGTCAGAAGAACAAATCCTTAATCCAGTTTCAAGGAGTTGTAAAAGACAGCTCCTGTGATTCACCCCCTCCCCTCAGCAGAAGCACTGCTTGTTAATCCAGCAGGAAATAACATTTGCCAGGATTGACAGCTGTGGATTTGTATTCAATTCCCAAATTAAAAACCAATGACAGGGCCTAGTTCAATGGAGATGTCAAGCATAATAAAGAAAGTAAAAAAACCTGCTTTCTCTAGAAAATACAAACACACATACATTTTGGATAACAATACTAAAAGCTGGGAAGGAGATATAATGGGATTAAAGGTGTCTGCAAAGTTTCTCCTGAGGGTTTTTTGTTGTTATCCCCTCTAACGACACATATTTTGTATTTTTCCCCATATATTAAATTTTCTTCTTACTCCTAATCTACGTTGTCAAACATGTTAAAATCTATTTCAATAACTATTTGAAACCCTGCAAAACCAAAAAAAAAGGTAAAAATTGTAATAGCAAATCATCAAACTCTTCATATATAATATTAATTACTGTCTAATTCAAAGACTTAATTACAGCCTAAATCTTAAGAGATCTCACAGCACAGGTTCTTAAGCTTTTGCAAAACTGTTAAAGGTAAATCAGTGCCCATCTTGGGCAGCTTCTATTGTTTATCAGAACAATAATAATCAGAGACAGAATATGCTTGACACAGTAAAGATGAGCTGTTTTCTAGAGCAGTAACAAACTGCTCTGAAGAGCCCAATGCAACTTTTCCTAGTTGTAACAGTCTTCGGAATAAATCACAGTAGTATCAT
>JAAGNO010022438.1:0-13395 GCA_033439905.1 Ceryle rudis
GGCAGGGACAAGGGGCTGTGGTTGCTCTGCCCGGCCCGTCGGGGACCGGTGGCTGCGCGGCGAGGGTAGCGGAGCGACACCCTCCCTCTCCCCCCAGATAGGATCGAATCGGCCCAGAGACGAGCCCAGAGACCTCCTCCGGGGGGACCGGCGATACATGCGGGCTCTTCTTTGCCTTGCAGGGGAGGCCGTCCGGCGGGAGGAAGCCCTGAGTTAAGTCCCCGGGCAGGGAAGCAGCGAAAATGGACATCTCGCAGCTTCCAAGTGCACGTAGTTCCATTTGTCAGTAAGTAATTCCGCTCGGCAGTCTTTTGGAAATAACTCTTTTAAAGTCGTATTGTCACCTTTAACTGCAGAGTTTTATCACGTGCCTGTTTCGTGCTACCTTAAGACAATGTTGTGTTTGTTCACCTTTCCCTGCAGGGATCTCGGGCTTCTGTTGATCCTGATGGAAGTCGTGCTGTCAGCCGTCAAAGTGGATGCTGTAAGTAAAATGCCTTATGGCTTTTACTGAGGGGAGAGAGGAGAAAAAGCAGTTTACTTGATACTGCGTTTTCCATTGCCAGATGGCTTATTTATCATTCTATTTAAAAGAAACAACCAACAAATCATCTCTGCAAGGCTTACACGTTACCGCCTTCAACAAAACAATGTTTAGCAGAGAAGCGTAAGGCATCGGAAGTCAGGTTGTTTGAAGTATTCCACTGTTACTTTTGCTCAGATTGTGTAATTCGTTAAAGCAGTAACAAAGCAAACCCTACAACTTCTTGTAAGAAAAGCACCAAAATTGCAGTGATACCGATACCAGAGAGTACTTTGGAGAGGTTAACCTGCAGATGAAGTATCTTCAGTTAGGTACAGACCTCATCTGAGGACTGAGAAGTTGAAACTGTGGCTTATTTTTACAAGTCAGAGGCATGTTTATAAATATATTATTGTTTAATTTAAATTGTTAAATTCAAAAATAGCTAAGTTAGATGCTGTATAGGTGGTGGTCTTCTTGAGGCGCTGATGTAAACAGAAGTTATTAAACTCTTGGTCATTGTCACAAGGATGTGAAAAAAGTGAGAGGTAGTGTATATTGGAGTGCAACATTTGCACGTCAACAACGTTTGGTGAATTGACTGGAAAGTCATTAATGTCATTAATTGTCATTAATGCAAGTATGCTTTGGATCAGGCCTGAATACAGCAAACTGAAAGGTTGCTACGACTTGGCTTGTGGCTGCATTTACCAGCCATCAAGCGTGGATAAGGCTCTGTGGTCATGTGGGACCTTGATTACATTTTTCAAAAGCTTTCCTACTTCCATTTTAATCCCACTGTCTGAAACTTCCCCCCCCCCCTTTTTTACGACTTTGCACTCCTTTCAGATACATGATGTGGTTGCACGTTTGTGGTGAGATGGCCTAATGTATAACGTGTAAGGGGCAATACTGTGTTGCGACACGCAGCAATTCTGCACTCGGCTGCAGTTGGCACGTGGAGCTTACCTGTTGGTCTCTGTGGCTGGCTGGTCTCTCCACATCGTGGTCGAGTGAGAGGTGGCAGGCTGGGGACCCACAGTCCCATGGGAAGGGATGCAAGCGAGGACCTCAAGTGTCACGTGCTACTTTTTGTTGCCATGTTTTGGTAGAAACGTCATTCTGCTAGGTAGCACAAAAATGGAAAATGATCTTACCAGGTGCTATTAAAACCAGAGCAGCCTGGTGATAATAACAGTGGTTTAGGTCCAGTAATGAAATCACTGGGACCAGTTGACATAAACGGTTGGCATTTGTGGTGTGACTCTTCTTTTTATGAAGTTATGCTGTAGTGTGCATAGCATGGTAGCTGAGCTTTAGCTATAGCACAGGCTAATTCATTCTCCTTCGTGTTCTTGCTTGTGGACTGCAGGCTGCAGTGTTAATACAGAGGTACACCGAAGAGCTGTACTTCGGTTAGTGGATGTAGGCTGGTCTGTTTGCGTTTCCACATGCTGTTTTTCCCAGAGTATCCTGGAATAGTAAATTGGCCTGCTTGGAAGTCCAGTTTCCCTGATTTAACAGTTTCTAAGGTAGTGGCTGCACAGGAGATGAAACACTCCAGTGAATGTGAGTGAGGAAGTTTGGTGATGTTGCCATGAAAAATTATAGCTGCATTGCCACCAAAATATTTATCCCATTTTCCACCCATTGGCCACTCCCTTCCCTTGGCCAGCACAGGTCTTTCTGTAGTCATGTGGTGAACTAAACTGGAAAATTACTTTTTTTAACTAATCAGTACCCCAAAAGAGAAGAGAGGTGAGAGCTAACTTTAGCCTGGATCAGATCACTGCTTGTATTCATAGAAATGGGCTGGCACGGGACTGGGAGCAGGCAGCTGGGAGTGGGAGGAGGGGTGGGATGGGTCCTTGCAGTGACAGCTCTGGTGGAGTATGCTTGCGAAGTGACAAAGTAGGTGTGCATGGGAAGCAGCAGCACCTGAGTAGTTGCAGATGGGTTGCTGGCAGTCGTATTTTTTATATTGTAATCCTGTTTGTCACAGTGAATCTTCTACTATTTATTACACAGGTTAATCTGCAAATGTTATCAAGTTCTTTATTAGCTTGGATTAAAAAAACCTGCTAGGAATTATTAAAGTCTGTGGGACAAGATCTTAAAAGTCATGGTTCTGCCTGTAAGGAGATGAGCAGAGCTGCTGAGTTTGACAGCAGTATATATGCAAATGAGTTAGAGCTGCTGGAGATAAGTGTTGTTGAATGAGTGAAATTGCACATAGGAAGAAACTGGAATGAGATGAAGGAGAAAGCCAGGAAGGAGGGAGAGAGAAAGAGGGGAACTCGGGGCAGTTGACTAGATGTCTTGCCTGGCAGGCTGCTGCTGGGGACATGGATGTTTCTCAGCAGAGAAAGAAATGAGAGGAAGAAATAGAAGGAGGATGTTTGGGATATCTGAGGACTGAGGAAGAAGAAGTGGTGTCTCTGGCAAGAGGAGAGGATGCCAGCTGCAGGCTTGAAGAGAGCTAAGGAAGAGGAGTCCCTGAATGGAAATACTGGGAGAGACAGCCAGATGGAGTGGATCAGGCCCCAGTTATCTTTAGCACTCTTTGGCATACACTGTCTGGTGATGTTAAAGGCCTCAAATAACTTTGGAACTACTCCGAATTGTAGATTTGAGAATTCATTTAGCTTAAGTAAAATTAAGTTGTGTTAACTACCTAAAGTTTAGCCATGGTTGCAGATTTCTTCTCTCTCTTTCTTTCCCTGCAAATATATTGCATCCAAAATACAATTCTTGGATTATTTTTTCTTTTCAGAGAGAATATATCTTCTGCTGATGCTGATTTTTTTTTCTTTTGTCTTTCCCAAAGCACATTTATTCTGAATTAGTTTTGTAACACTTGATTACTTTATTGGTACCCCCGTAGTATAGTATTTTTTTAACTGCCCCTAATGAAAATTACTTTTTTATTTTTCCAAGCCATATTCTGGTGGGAGCAATGGAATCCCAGAGAAGAAGGGAATGACTGTCAGATAAAAGAAAGAAAATTGAGAGAGAATAAGTTAGAACAACATTTGCAAAAATGACTACAAGTAGCAGATCACAAGTGACATTTAAAAAGGAGAACGTATATAGATTTATATGGAGTAAATAGAGTTGAAGTAGTGCATGAGATATAATTCTCTTGACTTCTGTGACATTGTAAGGAGATGTATTAGGAGGAATGGCATCAAAGGCAGAGAAGCAACAATCCTTGAAAAGAAAGAATAAACTCGAGAGCACTATGTCCTTTCTGTCAACTCAATAGTGAAATTAGATTGCTGACGTGGGTGCCTAAGTTACTGCTTTAAGTTAAAATGTGTCAGTGCTCTGCGGCTATCTTACATCCAGGTTTTCCCAGATGTGTCCTGTTTTATTCCATCTGGAAACTTTCTTCTGGTTGAAGCAGGAGGACTTCTAAAACTAACCCAGGATTTCCGGGCTGAAAGAAGCCAGGGTGGAGTTATCACTTGGCCCATCCTACTGGGCATGTCCACTGTAAATGTAGTCACTAGGATCACGGTGTGCAAAATGTACTAGTGCGTGTGTAGTGCCCAGGTGATCTGGGAATGAGTCAGCAGTCTGACGTATGGCTTTCTTCTGCCACATTCATTAGTGCATGTAAAGTCAATCCATCACTTCCTGGAAATCCCAGACTTCCTATCTACACTGCTTCAGAAACAGCTCTGCCTAGGAGATTCCCCCCAAAAGAAACATTGCAATCCTATTTTGGAACAGTTTCATTTGAGGCATTTCCACACTGGCAAACGTGTCTGTTTAAATAACTATACAGTTTGTCTCACCTTTGAGTAAGAATGATATTCTGTAAGAAAATTGGACAGAATGATACCTTGTGAAAAAACCAGCATCTTGGGGAGTGTCCTGGCATATCTGATCACTTTATTTAAAATCTCTTTGAACCCTGAAGTTATTATTGGGTAGTTCAGAGAGTACTCTTTCTACATTCAGTCATGGGGCTGTGAAGAAGGGGCAGCTCTGTTAAAGGACTATGAGAAGTCCTGAGTGAAGGAGGTGGCAACCAGACAGCTACATAAGGCACAACCCCTTGCTTTCACTGACACCAACAGCCATGCCCTGATCTAGCAGTGGTGTTTCCATGGTGAGGGTCACAGCACGCATCATGCTGTAGATCGGCAGCAGGATAGCTGCCCAAATGGGATTTTTGGGTTTTGTTCTATCAGAGCCAGGGTTTTACCTGTCAGCATGGTGTCAGTATGATGTCAGGCAGACTAACACACTCACTGCAAGTATTGCATACATGGAAATGTGGGCATGGTCCAGAGTTTTAAATTCCTTATTTCTGGTCTGTCTTTTCTTGTATGCTGTCTGCTCCACTCATCAGTAGGAGAGTTTCCTTAAATGTCTCTTTCCCTTGTTATTCCTCAAATTCTTCCTTGAAGTTGTTGGTTTTTTGTTGTTTGTTTTTCTGCCACGCCTGTGAAACCAATACTCATCCTAATTTCTGATTAATTAATCATTCTTCCTAGGAAGATTTCTTTAAGAGCCATATATGCTATGCCTGTGTGGATTAAATTAGAGAGACTATTCTTTGTATATAGTCATATCCCAACACTGATTTAAGTTATTCATTCAAGAACTAAAGACAGATTACACCAAAAGCAATATATTGTGTCTCCCTGGAGTTAGTGATGAAGAGGAGGAGGTTCTTGCGCATGTCTACGTTCTTTAATCTCTCAGTGCAAAGCCACATATAGATTCTTTACTCACATTTTCTTGTGAGTAGATCAGAAGCATGCTTAATAAATGTTTGTAGTAATATATTTGGAGTAATTCTACTTTTTAAAGTTATTGAATGACATATCATATAGTCATACTGCATGTGGTAGGGGAAGAGACAGAGTTCTGTCAGCGTCCCCTATTTCTCAGAGGTTAATATGGTGATACTGAGAAACAAGAACCCTGACTAGGTAAGCTATCATGTAATAAAGTGATCTTTTTATTTCTGTCAGCTTACTCTGAAAGTAGCTGAAGTGGTTTCAAAAATTCAGCATCGCTTTTCCTTGAGCTTTTGAAGTAGCACATCTGGGTTTTATTCTGTAGTAATTGCACCACAGGAAGTCTTTATGCATTATGGTACTAAACCTACTATGTATTTTTTTACATTTTGTGGAAAAAAATGATTTGTAAATCCAAAGAGATTTGCTGGATCCAAAATGTAAAGCCGCATTGTGGCTTATTCAGTTATAATATAAGCAAACACATTTGTTTTAAATATTTTAATTCAGTAGTTCAGAGCACAGTTTGTATTAGTGGATTTTTTTTTTTTTTCAGTAATTCATTTCTTGTTTGAAAGCAGACTATTCTGTATTAATTCTTTGCTTTTGTTTTTCCAAGCCAAAAATTGGTCAAGGAGTGGAACATTCTTCATATTGTATTATACCGATCCAAGATCTTGGGAGAGTTCAAAGTTAATTTAGTAGTTTACAGTTACAATATCCTTGCTTGCCAAAGAAGGCAGCTTATCTTCTCTAACCCCTTCTCCTTTAGGAAACTAATGCCTTGTGCTATTCACAGTACCTTGTTTGCTCCTAAGGAGCAAAAAGTACAGTGAAATTTGCAGTATTTCCTGATGTTTTATCAACTGTTGTTTTCTTTAAAATGGCAGCAGCTAGTTGACAGCAGCTTTTGACTCAGCTCACAGCAAAAGTATGTGGTTTTTATCATGCCAAAATTTCTGAGTGACTAAGGACCGACATGGTTGATTTTCACGTGCCCTTTTTTGTCCATTTGGAAGCTGGAGGTGCTGGTGTGAATCATGACTGTGCAAGGGTAGCTCCTTGTTTTCAGACCCTAGAGATGATGCGTAGCAAAGAAAAAGCTCACACAGAGAAGTTAATGAGCAAACTTGCATTCCCGTAATCGCACATACTTCAGCTGAATCGTGGTTTCGCAGCAGCGTTTCCCCTCTACAGCAGTTAGCAGTTTTTCACAAGGCTACTGCATTTTCTGAACTCAGGTATTCCAGTTGGTACTTCCTGGGAATGAGGGGTGATGCAGACACGGTTTTCTCAGCGGCGGTGCACGGTGCTGCTCCTGGGAGACAGAGGATGGAGGCTGGGGAGGTAGGCAGGGCCCTCACCCTCCTGGCACATCCCAACAGCACCCAGCAGGTCCAGGGGTGGTCACCATGGTCAGGCGCAGCCTTGGAGGGCTGGGCAGGGACATGGAGAAAGGACGAGGTCAGGCTGGGACACTGGCCCACTGGTGGAGGTTTGTGGGGCCCATGGCCAGGCAGAGGCGTGGCTGACCCCAAGCTGCTGGCGGGCCAGCAGCAAAGCCCCACTTCTCACGGCCTTTTTCCCACAGAGCTTGTTTCAGACCCCTCTGCGAGAGAAGACTCACAGCTGCACCAGGAGCTGGCCTGGTGCCCAGGGGGCCTTGGAGCTCCCTGGGGTGAGATGGGGGACCAGGGCCCAGGGAGGTGATGCCAGCAGCAGCGGTGGCCGGCGAGTCCCAGGGCCGCCTGACTGGCCTAGGGAGGCTGGGGGTCAAGAAGCATGTGTGCTGGAAAAACAGACGTGCAAGTTTAAAATTCAGTGGAAATTCAGGGAAATTCGGGTGTTTTAGGAGGTGGAGGGCAGAATTTCAAAATTGACCAGAGCCTTCCATGTGCATTGAAAGGGTGGTGGTATTTGGCTTTTTTTTTTTCTCCTGACAGAGCAGATGTTCTTCAAAAAAGGACGTTTTGTCAAGAAAAAAAAGTTTCAGCATAAATTTACCAGTTAGTTCTCTTTTTATTTTAGACACGCAAGATCAGAAGAACATTTAGATCCTACTGGTTACCAGGGATGTGCACTTATGGGATATTTCAATTGCCCTATTTATTCATAAATGATCCCAACCTTTATTTTGAAGCAGCTTTCTGAAGTAAGCATGTAAAGATCATTCAGATAAATAGGGCTTGGCTTATTTTTGGCAGGTCTTAGCTGCAGATTGTGCCCACACCTCCTCTCACCATTGGTTGATAGAGCCAAGTAATAATTTCTTTATTCCAACTATACTTTATATTTCACCAGGCTTTTAAAGGTTCTTTGCTGGTCAAAATTACCTTCCAATTGTATAATCAGGCTGTATACAAAAACAGATGTCAGACAAACTGGATCCATATTTTGGATACAGCACAAACTTGTTCTGCAAATGAGGGGTTTGGTTTAGGCTTTTTTCCCTTTCTTTTTGTTTGTGCCATTAGAAAACAAATAACTGCCTCAGGTTTAAGCCTCATCCCAAAGCACCGCTCTGAGCTCCTGAGTGTTTACATCTGATGTGACTCCTGGAACATATGTACAGGCTGTCAGTGAACCCTGGAGCTTGCATACCAGCTGTTGGTAGCTCTTGGAGCTTGCATACTGGCTGTTGCTGGTTCCTGGAGCTTATGTACCGGCTGATGGTGCCCAGTGCGGCAGCAGAGTGGCATGGCTGCTCTTCTGCCCATCCTCAGGAGGCTGCACCTCCTGTTTTGACTGGAAGATGACCACACACTGCACACCCCAGCCACTTGCAGAAACTCGGGCTTGGAAACAAACCTGCTCTTCATCAGGGCTCAAAAAGAAAAAGAAAAAAAGGAAAAAAAAAAAAAAAATTAAAAAAGCATCTGTACAAATCAATGTTGTGCTGCGAGTATCCATTGTCAGGTCCTGCCCACACTTGCTGTGCCTTGCAGCCATAGGGAGCAGAATCATTTCTGGGGTAGGGGCAGGAAACTGGAAAAGCGTAGCAGACTTTCCCCTCGCACTGGTGTGTGCCTCGCTCTCAGCACAGCACTGGCTCCTGTTGCTCTGCCTGTGCGATCCCCAGGCATGCTGCAAACAGATGAGGAAAGGCATTTTTACATTCAAGCTGCAGCCTCGCTGACCCCATGTAATTGATGTTCAGCCACCTGGTCCGAGTCTCACGGCACCCCAAACACATGTGCAGAGACCCTGGGGGAGCAGCTCTGTGAGGAGAGTAGAGCTGCTTACAAGGGCTGCCGGCGTGTCCCGGGCTGAGCCATGGTGAAGGGAGTGGGCAGAAAGGAATCCTGCTCCCGCACAGGGCTGGGAATAGCCGCTGGGGCCGTGGAGCATGGGAAGCCTGCATATCTTCCCCACGTCAGCAGCCAGAGAAACAGTCTGCTGGAAATGGCCCAAAGGTCTCTGCATGACACTTGGAAAAGCTTGAGTGATGCTGGCTGGAAGAAGGAAGTGAACTGGGAAATTTAAGCATTACCCTTGTGGTGTGAGGCTGAAGTTGGTTTTTCCCCAGGTGATTTGCAGGTGTGTGGTAAGAGTAGGTGTAAACGAGTAGAGTGTCCCCTGGCCTCCCATGAGGTAGCCAGCCCATCTGTTACCTCTTAACTTGCTATAAAGCCCACGGGCTGCTTCCTCTCTGTCTGTGTCCCTTGAAGTAACCCACAGTGTCCCAGGTGTATTCTCTGCCCTTGTGGTCAATTGGCACAGTCTGAACCATGTCTATAATGGTAATTAGCCTCGGTAATTAGCTTCCTTAGTTTCCAAAACAGGGTGGTCCCTTAGAGACTCTCTGTGGTCCTTACATTATGCTGACTCCTCTACCATGCCCCAAAATGTCTTTGCTGAAGCAAAGCAAGCAAAAGCTTCCTAGCTGAAGCAACAGGCGTGCATGGGACCTTCCTAACAGTGAAACAATACAGATGGTCAAGCTGCAGGGCATGGGGCTACTTAATGCATTAATGTAGGTATGGAGCATCTGTCCCTCAGGCTGTGACATGAACTGGCTGGAAATCAGGGTCCACACTCATTTGTCCCTTGCATCAGTGTATTGCAGAGCTTTACCCTGAGTAGGGAGGAAAGAGAAGAACAGAGTCCTTTTACAGTGAGGTGCAGAAAATCTGAATACTTGTGGCTGGCGTTGCATGGATATTGTTCTGTAACCCACTCAAATAGGAAATTTATGCCAAGGAAAACCAAAACGCCTCCTGACAATTTTAAGTTTGATGTGATGTTTCATGGCATTATTATGCCCTATTTGTTGATATTTACATCACGTAAGCAAAATACAAATAAAAATAAGCACGTAAATGGCAACAGGCCGCAAATCAAATTGCAAAAGCCGAAACATCAAAAAAAAATTTTCATTAGTCCTCTCTGTTGTGCCTGAGTGTGAGGGAAAAAGTCCTTCTCCAAGGAAAGGACAATGATGAGAGTGTGCAGCACTTGGCTACGTGCTCATTTTTCTGGTAGCTTTTGCTGTGCTCCCCAAGTGTTCTTGGACAGTATGAACACTGCAGAGCATCTCCTTCAGCTGCCTCCTTCTCCAAAAAGATCTATGTGGAGTGGTCAGATGAGTGGAATAGCAAAAATGTGCTCTTTTACCTTCTGATTTTAGAATAAAGTCAAGTGTGGGCAAGATATAGAATGCAGGGGGTTTAATTCTCCTCGTTTGCTGTGAACTGGGGTTCATCAGTTGTCAGTCAGTGTCAGTTTCCAGTCCAGATCTCTTTCTTACTTTTCTATTTCAGTCCTTTTCTATGGCAACACTTTTCATTCGTTTGGCAGATCACAGCCTTTCTGCCTTATCTATTAATATTGTGCCTTTTTTTTTTAAAAAAAAAAAAAAAGAAAAAAAGACAGAAAAGAAAAAGAAGTCTTCTATAAGACAGTCTGTTAAGCTTCTGGCCCAATCACAGGGAATAGGGAGAGGACTTCTTGGGACTCCATCCTTTCAGTGACCCAGGGACTGAGGGTCAATACCCATTTCCAGTGAGTAACTACACTTAATTGGGCTAAGAGGGTGTGAAATACAGTATTATTTCCACACATCATACTGTTTTTACTGAATCCCTTCTAAGGGATTATTATTTAAATAAATTTCTATGACCCATGGGCTGGGGAACAATCTGGAAAAAAAATAGCTTTTTATTTAATATTGATTCCCTTTTATTAATTTATGCCATCAAATTAAGTTCCAGACATCTTATACCATCCATGCACTACATGCTCTGACCAGTACTGGTCTGGTTATTTTTCTATGTAAGATAGGAGATGTTGAACTCTCTTTTTTGTTACTCATTCATAATAATCCTGTTTGTACCTTCAAGAGGATGAGATAGTAGCCATTCTTGATAAGGTATTTTCTAAAGTCTAAGACGTTAGAGAACTTCTAGAGAATGTTACCTCTGCTTTCATCTCTTGCTTGAGCTTTGTGTTGTCCCTTAGGGAGACAGTAGTACATAGAGTCACCATTGAGTAGATGGGTGGTTAGTAACATAGCTTGAGGCTGGATCATAAATCACTTTGAAGGTTGGGACTGTATTCTTGATTTTGCCTGAGTAAGGAATCCCTGTGAGCCCTACAGCAGCATGCTTGCATGATCCTGTACTGCTCAGCAGGTATGCAGGGCTTCATGCTTTGAACAAACTGGTCTGTTGTTTTTTTGGTTTTTTTTCCAAGGAAAAACATACAGCAGTTACTGTGAGCAAATCACAGGCAGTCAGAGGACATCGTACTGACATGTTGGGAGTGTTCTTTGTGTATTGAATCCAGTTTCCATGAGGTAGACTCCAGGCTCGTCAGCTGCTTCATTGGAAGTATACCATCCCAAATTAGGGATGAAGTCATTTTTACTACTTCTTCATGGTATTTTATTTTCATTTAATGTGATTTCCATGTTAGTCATGTATCAGTCACTGTCTTCCATAAAGCCAGTAATGTGTAAACAAAGAGAGAGGAACTGAAGTACAGCCATCATTTGTTATGAATGAGAGGTAGCTGGAGATCCACTGGCCATGTAATCTTAACCTTGAGGCTACCAGTCCTTCATTAGGCTTAAAAAAAATTCCATTAAGGCAAGCACACCTAACTTCGTAGAACAGCATAATTAATTTTGGGTCATCCTTCTCAAGAGGTAAAGGGATATGAAAATGAACATGTCAAGCAGTCTCACTACTTACCCTGGAGACAGTCTTCAGAGAGATTATGGTGCTGTATGCAGACCATGGGCAGCCCCATGGCAATCCACTCATCTATGCAGAAATGGCAGTTCCCTAAACCCTTTCATACACATACAGAAGAAACAGGATTTTTTTATTTAAAGAGGGACAGGGCCCATCCTTTGACTATTCAACTCTCATCTCAAGATCCCCCACTGTTTGCAGCTTTTCTGTAAACATAAATTTGTTTTTTTCTTTGAGGAAAGTCCTATTCCTTCGTAGCTGAGAAGCCAGGCCTGGGACCATTCTGTTGTCTTTCTGTGGTCTGATTGCCCTGAAGTTGTTCCAACTGCAGAAATCTTGCTGTTCAGTCTCAGAATTTCTACTGTATCTTTCCTACTTCCAAGTTTGCCTAGTGTCAAAAAGGAGTACTGTTTACCTATGAAAGGATATGGTGAATTAAAATAAAAGTGCAAGGTTGTTGCTTGTTTTTTTCCTTCTTTTTTGAGTGAAAGACCAACTCAGTTTAGCCATAGCTGGAAGAAGTTTCTTCTTTTTTTCCTGGCACTTCAGAACCAAATGTAATTTTAGATAGTCTGGTTAGCCTTTGTAGAGGGTCTGGTTACTAATATCAGATGTCCCTTGCATCTTTCAAATGATCAGTGTAGACAAAGACTGTGCAAATGATCTGATCATCTGTTCCCAAAAATCTCTGCATGTCCAAAAGCAGCAAGATAAATACCAGAAAACGACACCCAAGGAAAGGGGAAGCTCCAGAATTTCACAAACAGAAGTGGAAAGCAGCTCACTAAGGGGTCCAGCTGCAGGTCAGAGCTCACAGCCAAGCCTGAAAACACTGGCCACTGTAGATCCATGCAGCTCTCCTCCTTCGGGCATGAGTGTCAAGCTGTCCATCAGCATCCGCAACAGCAGAGCCACACAGACTGTGTTAAAATATAACCCCGACATAAGAGCTGTACTTTATAGAATCATAGAATGGTAGGGGTTAGAAGGGACCTCTGGAGATCATCGAGTCCCACCACCTGCCAGAACAGGATCACCCAGGGCAGGCCACACAGGAACAGATCCAGGCAGGTCTTGAAAGTCTCTAGAGGAGACTCCACAACCTCTGTGAGCAGCCTGTTCCAGGCTCTGTCACTCTCACTGTGAAGTTTTTCCTCATGTTGAGGTGGAACTTCCCATGTTTCACCTTGCTACCATTACCTCTTGTTCTATCACAGGGCACCACTGAAAAGAGCCTGGCCCCTTCTACTTGACACCCACCCTTTAGGTATTTGTAAACATTATTAAGATCCTCTCTCAGTCTTCTCTTCTTCAGAGTAAACAGCCCCAGAGATCTCAGCCTTTCCTCGTAAGAGAGATGTTCCAGTCCCTTCATCATCCTCGTAGTGCTTTGTTGGACACTCTCTAGTATTTCCCTATCCCTCTTGAACTGGGGAGGCCAGAACTGGACACAATACTCCAGATGTGGTCTCAAAAGTGCAGAGCAGAGGGGTAAGAGAACCACCCCCAACCTGTTGGACATACTTTTTATGCACCCCAGGATACCATTGGCCTTCCTGGCCACAGGGGCACATTGCTGTCTCATGGAGAACTTACTGTCCACCAGGACGCCAAGGTCCTTCTCCATGGAGCTGCTTTCCAGCAGGTCAATCCCTAACCTGTACTGGTGCGTAGTTTTGTTCCTTCCCAGGTGTAGGACTCTACATTTATCCTTCATTGGGTTCCTTCATTAACTTCATTAGGTTCCCCTTTGCCCAGCTCTCCAGCCTGTCCAGATCTCGCTGGATGGCAGCACAGCCTTCGGGTGTATCATCCACTCCTCCCAGCTCAGTATCATCAGCAAACTGGCTGAGGGTACGCTCCATCCCTTCATCCAGCTCCTTGATGAAGGTGTTGAATAAGACTGGACCCAGAACTGACCCCT